>PVJS01022650.1:0-30337 GCA_004027185.1 Glis glis
CTGAGGCTGGCTGCGAACCCGGATCCTCCGGTCTCTGCCTCCCAAAGTACTGGGATTACAAGCGTGCGCCACCACGCCTGGCCCAAATGAAACTTTTAACAAAAACAAATGTCACACTGCACCTTCAACAGTGACATGCAGAAACCTTCCATAAAGACCCTATTTTAAAACCAATGAAAAGAAACTCCATCACTCTAGTTGAATGAACATAGTCATCAGCAACTGAAAATGGAAATTAGTTAGCAGAGAGTCCCTGGAAACCTGGGGAGAAATGACTTAATAATCATGGTGACTGAGACAGAGGTTTCCTTTTTTACCACAGCAAATAAAAAGAAATGTGAAAAATATACTTCCTCGGGCTTTTAGGAAAAGCTTACTTAACACTAACTTATTTATAATAGATACTTACAATTTAAAAGTGACTAGGGAAAATATTCAGAATTCAGAAAAGGACATTGAACCACATCATACAGATGTGAGTACATCAATTTTAATAAGTGTACATGCTCAGTTGCTCATTGTGGTCATGAGGTAAAGTTGGTCTCTTAAACTATTCTGTCTACTGACAAAAATACTTCTTTACCTGACATGAATTTTCTAAAAAATAGTTTGCTTCATCATTCATTCCCATTTGAAATTCCCAATTCCTTGAAGACTCAGTAGAGAAAAACTCACTTTGAAGGATACATGGTAGCCACTATTCTCATCTTGAGCTCTTGCCTAATCTACACACACAGAAATGAGATATTTCTCTGAAATTTGAACTGTGCAAATAATATAGACTATAGTTGAATAGAAGCATGCCAAGTATTCTTAGAAAACTACAGAATATCTGATCAATAAGACCAAACTGGAACATGTTGATTGCCATAGGAAATAATAAAGTTAAAGAAAGAATGAGTCCACTGGAGGAAGAACTATTGAACCATGAAGCAAGGAAAAAGGAGTCAGAGGCTCAATCATTGACAATACCTATTTGAGAACCAAAAAAAAAAAGAGCACTGGGTTTAGCGGGAATGAATAATTCTCTTGTCAGAAGTGGACACCATTAGACATTGATTTTCTTTCTATAATGGTAGAATCCAGGTTCCAGCAGAAATATTTTCATCAAGATGAGAACCATGATATTGACCTCATCTACCCCTTGCCACTTTTAAAAATGTTTTAGGCTGCTGCTTCGGTCTGCAAGGGCTTCCATAGCAGAATATGATGGGCTGGTAGCCTAAACAACAGACATTTTCTCATAGTTTTGGAGGCTAGAAGCCCAGGATCAAGGTGCTACAGGAATGGTTTCTAGTGAGACCTTTCTTCTTGTGTTGCTGTGTCCTCACGTGGCCTTTACTCTGTGAAGAAACACTCCTGATGTCTCTTCCTCTTATTCTAAGAACAGTTAATTTAACTTTAAAGGCTTTGTTTTCAAATGTGGTCCCATTGGGAGTAAAAATCTGGGGAAGGCACAATGTAGTCCCTAATACATATGGTGCCTGTCAGGGGTACCAAATCCACCCCTTAAAGTCAATTCATTGTTATGATACCAAAGAACTAAGAAAACTTCAAGAACTTGAAATGAGGTTCAGGTTTTCAATTACGTTAATATTTTGAAAGTACTATCCATGGGCCATGTTCATCAGAGACAATTGAGAAGTTGGCTAAAAATTCAAATTTCTGGACTTCACCCAAGTTCTGCTGAATAAGAAATCTATGGAAGTGAGGGGAGATTAGTTTCCCAGGCATTTTGTGTGTATATTTTTGAAGTATGAAAACAAACAATAGGCAGTTTTTTGGGATAGTTAGACTTGAGACTTAAAGACATTTATTTATTTATTTATTTATTTATTTATTTATTTATTTATTTCTGCAGTACCAGGGATTGAACCCAGGGGCGTTCTACCTCCACTCTACACCCCCGGCCCTATTTTTTTTATACTTTATTTTGAAACCGGGTCTCACAAAGTTGCAGAGGGCCTCACTAGGTAGAGAGAGAGAGAGAAACAGGGAGAGAGAGAGAGCTGAGGCTTGCCGCGAACCCAGATCCTCTGGTCTCCGCCTCCCAAAGTACTGGGATTACAAGCATGTGCCACCATGCCCGGCTTGAGACTTAAAGACATTTAAAAAAATTTTCTTCAAATTCAAAAATAGAAATATGAGTCAAAGACTGTAACTTGGGAGATGTCTAGATTTATATTAAGGAGATTTTCAGAAGAATTCAGTATCTAAAAAACTTCTTATATAGTTTAACAAAGCATTTATAATTTTACACTCTGGCCCCAGTTACTTCTGAGCTCTAGAGAACTCAAAAGTATACCTGTTTCACATCTCAAAAAATAATAATAAAAAAAGAGGAATCAAAAGCCTATAAAGCAAAATCTGATATGCATCCTCTGAAAATTAGGTAATTAGGCCAAAAGACAGAGAAGTAGTCTTTAAAGGTTGAAATTCAGGGCAGAGTCCCCTTTGCTTACATCTGAGACTAGGTCCCTGAGAGCAACATGCTCAGGTCCTGCTCCAAAAATCTCCAGGTATAAATGGCTTCTGTGACATTTAATAATAATCAAAACATCTTATCATCCAGTTACAAGATATTCCAAGTGACTCTCCAGGTGGGCGGGCCATAGCAGCAGGTGGGGCAGAGCTTGTTGGCATGCACAGCAGAACCTGTGGGAGGAAACTGATCCCCAAATGTTTCCACGGAGCTGTGCCTAGTCTTGGGAGCCATTTCTCACATACTCCGTAGCCTTATCCCTCCAATCTCCCTGCAGCTGCAAGGCTCTTTCTCAACACTCTGTCTGTGCCCAGCTATGGTCCCACCTGAATGCCCTCCTTCCTCCACTGCCCTGGTCCATGCCATGCCCTTGCCTGGGTGTTGTCATTCAGCATCTCAGACACCATGTAGGATGCATCCCAATAGAGCTTCTCAAGTTTTTGTACCGAATCCCTTAACCCAGAGAATTCGAAGCGTAGGTCTAAAGACCTAGACTGTAGGTCCACAAAGGAGAAATTATTATTATCTTAGATTTCCTGTTTATCTGTTTAAAACTCAACAATGTCCACATTAAAATCACACCATCATCATCCTTTTATATCTTTATGCTTCTATCTTTCACATTAGGTTCTAGGTCCCATAAGGAACCCTTTTCTGTTATACTCATTTTCAGTCATTGGCATTGATAAATGTCTGGCATTTTGTAGGATTCAAGAGCTGCTTATCAAATAAATGAATAAATGAGCAAAATTAAGAAAGAAGAAAAATTAGTGAGAAAATGAATGGAGAAATGGAGGGAAGGAAGGAAAAGTATACGAATGAATGAATTAATGAAATCTAAGAAGATGACTTGTTAGAGTGTAGTAAATTATTATAAAAACTTTCACAAAGGTATATGTTAATCTTAAAATTTAAATAATTAAAAATTAAAGTCCTCTATCAATTTATATTGATAAGCAGTAAAACATTAAACTCTATGGAGACTTGTGGCTGGGAGGATTTCATGTTATTGGCACAAGAGGCAAAGTTAGTTATAGGGTAGATGTGGGCTACTGGAAAAAATTCCACAGGTTAGAATTTATGGTGCCCCCATTTTATGAAAATAGAAGAAATTATAATGAAGAAATAAAAATTGAGTGTTCATTTGTTACTATTAGCATCTTATTAGAGGGTGTTTTGTTGCTACTTCTGTTTTTAAAGGATAATTTTCAAGGCATTATTGGTAGTTGACAAATTATTAGTTTTGCAGAGACATGGGCAGTTTGGGAACTTAAATTGACAAAAGAATTGACACCTTAATATTCAAAAGTCTGCACAAATAGTTCAAACAAAGCCATGGGCTGTACAAGTATTAATGTAGATACTGAATATATATATTTATCTCTAATGAAAATATATTTATTATTGATATTTTAAAGTGATAAAGGTAAATTTTTCTCATAAAAAGTCAAAAAGAAATAATTCTGTGAATTTCATTTTACCTTTTGATCTATGCACACATTTGAATATGTCTAATTTTATTTTTAACAGTATATAAACTGTCATTTAATCTTTCTTTTCACCTAACAATGTGTCATTGACAAACTTTCTTGTCAGTAAATATAGACTCACAACATTCGCAATAACCATGTAATATTTTACTCATAAATTATCTAAGTATCTTCCTATTGATGAGCATCAAAAATTCCCTGCTTAGTTTTTTCAATTTTTTTTTACCTTGAAAGTGATGAATACTTTTGTGCATATATACATTTTTAGTACTAGTCCAATTCAGATACCTTTCTAAAGGGTGAACCCCTATGCACCATGTGTCAAACTTGACTTAATGTTTGAGGATTCTGGAGTAGTTTTAGATAATATTTAATTCCTGTATTTTCTCCTTTAGCACATATCCTGCATGTGCCTGTTTACCACTAGCTCCATCATTTCCAGCCTGGCTCCAGCTCCATTTCCTCTACTCTGCCTCCCTGCAGTGTATTTTCATTATGGGACCAAGAACGACTCATTAAAATCCTGAGTCAAGATTATGTAATTCCTCTGTGTAAAATCCTCCCTTGGCTTCTTTTGTCACTCCTTACTCTAATTTACAAAACCTGAAAGATTCAGCCCCTGTGCAGACCCTTGAGTTCATCTCACTCCATTCTCCCCCTTCTGGACACAATGTCCTTTCTTTTCTTCAAGAAGCCAAATCCTATCCCTCCTTTTGATCTTTGCACCTTCTTTACCCTCATCTTTAAATACATGTAATCCTTCCTTTGAAGATGACCTAATTTACCTGGTAATTCACATGTCAGTATCATCTTTTTAGAGGGAACTACTTTGTTCATAATAACAGCTATCTGATCATCCTCTACCATATCGTTTATTCTATATCTCAGTTGGATACATCACTGCATGAAGTATGAAGTTCTTACTATGTATTGGGAACCTTGCCTGCTTATTTTTTACAATGGCTGGGAGATAGTAGGGCCTCAATGTTTGTTGTTGTTGTTGTTGTTTGTTTGTTTGTTTTTAAGTCTAGTTCATGTTGTTTCTGGAGTGTTTCTTCTCAGAATCAAGAAGCTCCCGGAGGTAGAGGAGTAAAGGCTGGAATGTAAGTGCTCATTAAGACAATTAGATAATTGGAATAAAATTGTCTCAGTGAAAACACTATCCAGGAAGGATCATGTAAGAAGCTGAGGATTTTTTTAATTATTTTACTTTGTGACCATGGGCCTTTTCTTCAAATCACAGGGCATTAAGGGAAATGAAGAAGAAGTTTTGGCACACCAATGACATTATGGTTGGTTTCATGGTGGTTCGATGCAGACCTTGTGCAGCGTTGAGTGTAGGATGCTGCATGTCAGAGAGTTTGGTGGAAGGGAATTGGGCAGTTGAGTTGCATAGGCTCCAGTAGTATTCTTGGTTTAGAGAAGGGTTTTGGAGGCATCCTTTGGAAACATCAAAGGTTTGCTTGGTAAGAAGATCAAGAAGATTGCTAAGAGTTGTTTTCTAATCTATATTTTTCTTTCCTTAAAATTTTATATGCTCTTTTAAAGCTAGAGACATGTCATATATTTCAGGTACCATAAAAAAGAATTCATTGAATTCAGTACATTGCAATCTTTTTTTCCTGTCATTCACGTTTTACTGACCAACCAGGCATGGTGTTTTCCATATTGTATGTTATTATCAATCATTACTCTATCATACCATCAACAAAATAGTCTAAGAACTGCTCCACATCTGGATCTAGAGAGCTTGGTTACTAATGTGTGACTAACCTCTTTTTTTTTTTTAGCTCCCACGTGAATAATGTAAATGTTGCAAAGAAATCCAGCCCCGTGTGTTGCCTTGATAGGCAGTTTTTCTGTGGTTTATCAGAGGCCCTGAGCTCGGGCACAGCTCCAACCCTGGGAGTAACTCATCCTAGCATCTATTAAGCTATGAAATGTGTGTCCTTGTCTCACTTTCCCGCTTGGAGGCATCCATTTATGCTTATTTCCATCCTTCAATTGATGGATTGATACAGGAACTGAAATACGTCATTTGTTTTTCCATCCCTTCCCTTTGTGGCAGTCATGGATTCACTTTGAGTGCCAGATTGAGTCCAGGGTGATTTTAAAGTCTAATAAAGCAAGGAAAATCTCTTCTCCCGGTTGGATTTTTTTTACGTGTTTGTTAATATGCAGCAATCGGGGGAGAGATGAAGTCTGTGGCTCATTTTCAAGGGAGGAATCCAATTTGGATTTTATGGATGTTGCTGTCACTGGTCCGACATCCCTTTATTCTTTCACCAAGGATGTGGCGTCAGGGTTTACTGCTGTTGCTGCTAATGTAGATCTCTCTGGCTGTTTGGGTTGAGAGCATTTCCGTTTTTATGTATTGGAGTAATTAGCCCTCCTGACCATATCTCAGGAAGTGTCTGGATTGGAGGATTAGGATAAACATCTTCAGTCAGGCTTTCTGAGTGTGATCAATGTGGAGTGTTAGCATCTCATTTGATGTGTTTTTATCAAGGCGATGGGGTTTCCCTGCTCTCACTTTGAAGGGGCTCACTTTCATTTCTCGAATCACCAGGGCTAGGCTTAAAAGACTGGGACAAAGTTAAAGATACTTTTGCAAACAATTTATATGTCCGAAACCCAGTTTAATCTTAGTTTTTGCCTCAGTCCATCTCTAACCACCCACAGGTAAGTGTGAACTCTATCCTTCTTTGTTTTCATAGAACTGCTATTCTTAGGAACTCTGAAAAATCCTATTTATCAAATACATCTTTTATGCATATCCTTTTAAAAATAGATTTAATTTCTAGAGCTGTTTTAAGTATAGAGCATAATTGAGTAGAAAGAAGTCATAGAGATTTCCCATACATCCCCTGCCCCTGTACATCCGGGGCTTCCTCTACTGTGAACATCTCCCACCAGAGTAGTCTATCTTAGATCTGATGAACCTCCATCAACATGTAATTTTATGAAGCCCATATTTTACATTAGGGCTCACACTTGGTGGGCACATTCTATAGGCTTGGACAAGTGTATAATGATATGCATCCACCATTAGAGTATTATACAGAGTTGTTCCACTGCCCCCAAATCTTCTGTGTTCTACCCATTCATCCATCCCTCCTTTAAACTTGGCAACCAAAGAGCTTTTTACTGTCTCCACAGTTTTGTCCTTTCCAGAAAGGCCAGATTGACAATAGTTTTCAACTTCTGTGTGTATGTACCAAGGGGCACAATGACTAGGTTGTACAGTAATAGTATGTTTGGTTTTATAAGAAATCACCAAAATATCTTCCAATGTGCCTGTACCATTTTGCATTCCCACCAGCAATGATGACATTTTCTGTTGTTCCACATTCTCACAGCAGTCATTGTTGTCAGTGTTCTGGATGTGGACCATTCTAATAGGTATGCAGTGGGCCTGCACTGTTTCAATGTGCTTTTCCTTGATAACTTACAATGTACGGCATCTTTTCATATGCTAATTTTCACCTGTATATGTTTTTGGTGAAGTACCTGTTAAGGTCTTTGGTTAATTTTTAAGTTATATTTTATTAATGTTGATTTTTAAGAGTTACTTGTATAATTTGGATAAGTGTCTTTCATAGGATATGTCTTCTCCAAATATTTTCTCCATCTACAATCTGTCTTTTTATTATCTTGACAGACCTTTTGAAGAACAGAAATTTTAAATTTCAATTAAGTCTAATTATCACTTATTTCCTTTGGTATTATGTTTTTAATTTCAATTATTTCTTTTCCTTTGATCATGACTTTGGTGTTGTAATTTAAAAAACACTAACCATCACTAAACTCTAGGCATCCTAGTTTTAATCCTATGTTACCTTCTAGGAGTTTTATAGTTTTGTATTTTACATTAATACCTATGATGTATTTTGAATTAAATTATTTTTATAATGGATATAAAATCTTTAGATTCATTTTTTTCACTTGTATATATTCAGTTATTCTAGCACCATCTGTTGAAACGTCTTTTTTCTCACTGTGTTGCTTCTGCTCCTTTGTCACAAATCAGGTGACTATATTTACATGGATCTATTCCTGAGCTCTCTACCCTGTTCAAATCATCTATTCATCTATTCTTTTTCCAATACACTACTGCCTTGATTATTATATCTTTATAGTAAGTTTTGAAATCAGGTGTCAGTCATCCAACTTTGTTCTTCTCCTTCAATATTGTGTTGAAAATTCTGAGTCTTTTGCTTCCACATATAAACGTTAAAATCATTTTGTCAATATTCATAAAATAACTTGCTGCAATTTTGATAGGCATTGCATTGACCTAAAGATCAATAATAAGAAATGGCATCTTGTCAGTATTGAGTCTTTCTATGCACAAACATGGAATAGCTCTCCATTTATTTAGTTTTTTATTTACATTTTTCACCAGAGCATTGTGGTTTTTCTCATATAGATCTTGTATGTATTAATTATATTTATATTTAAGTGTTTTAATTTTGGGGGTGCTAATGTACATGTTATGTTTTAAATTTCAAATTCTGTCCATCTGTTCATTTTTGGCACTTAGGAAAGTGATTGGTTTTGTATATTCACTTTGCATCCTGCAACTTTGCTACAATTGCTTATTAGTTTCAGGAGTTTGTCAATTCTTTTGGATTTTCTACATAGCCAATTATGTCACTTATGAATAGTATTAGTTCTTCCTTCTCAACCTTTATATATTTATTTCTTTTTCTTGTTTTATTACATTAGGTAGGACTTTTGGTACTGTGTGGAAAGGCAGTGGTGAGAGGGAACATAATTGCCCTGTTCCTGATCATAGAGAATTATTCTAGTTTCTTGCATTAAGTATATTAGCTGCAGTATTTTCATAGACATTCTTTATCATAAAGTTGAGAAATATTCCCTTCTACTTCTAGTTTGCTAAGAGTTTTCAATATGAATCCATGTTGCGGGGCGTGGTGGCGCACGCTTGTAATCCCAGTACTTTGGGAGGCGGAGACCAGAGGATCCGGGTTAGCGGCCAGCCTCAGCTCTCTCTCTCTCTCTCTCCCTGTCTCTTTCTCTCTCTCTCTACTTAGTGAGGCCCTCCACAACTTCGTGAGACCTGGTTTCAAAATAAAGTATAAAAAATAGGGCCGGGGGTGTAGCTCAGAGGTAGAACGCCCCTGGGTTCAATCCCCGGTATCGCAAAAAGAAAAAAAATATGAATCCATGTTGAATTTTATCAGTTGCTGTTTCTGCATCTACTGATATGATCATGAAACTTTTCTTCTTTAGCCTGTTGATATGATGGAGAACTTTAGTTGGCTTTTAAATGTCAGATCATTCTTACCTATCTGGGATAAATCCCAATTGGTCATGGCATATAATTATTTATGCATTGTTTGATTTAAGTTGCTAACATTTTGTTGAGAATCTTTACTCCCATGTTCATGAGATATTGGGTTGTTGATTTCTTTTCTTGTAATGTCCTTGCCTGGCACTAATTAGTATTAGGGTAATGCTGGTCATATAGAATGAGGCCTCACAGAATTCCATTATATCTTCTGAAAGAGAATGTTCAGAACTGGTATGATTTCTTTCTTATATGTTCAGTAAAATTCACCAGTAAACTCATGTGGATCTGGTATTTTCTGTTGGGAACATTATTATTAGTTTGATTTCTTTAATAGACTTTGGCCTAGTTGGATTGTCTACTTTTTTCTTTTGTGAGTTTTGGCAGACTGTGTCTTCCAAGGAATTGGTCCATTTCACATTGTTTGTCAAATTTGTGGGCATGGGTTATTCATAATATTGTGTTATTCTTCTTTTAATATTCATGGGATCAGTAGTGATGTCCCCAAATTCCTTTTTGATATTAGTAATTTGTGTCCACTCATTTCTTAGCTAACCTGGCTAGTAATTTATCAATTTTATTTATCTCTTCTAAGAACTAGTTTTTACTTTCATTAACTTTTCACTGTTGATTTCTAGTTTTCAATTTCATTGATTTCTGCTCAAATTTTTATCAACTTTCTTCTCCTTGTTTTCAATTTAATTTTCTGTTCTTTTTCTAGTTAGTCTAATGTAGAAACTCAGGTTATTGATTTTAGACATTTCTTATTTTTAATGCTAAAAAAATCTCATCTAAGCACTGATTTCACTGCATCCCACAAATCTTGGTAAGTCAGGTTTTAAATTCATTTATTTAAAAATATTTATAGCCAGACAAGATAGTACAGCCCCAAATCCCAGTACTTGGGAGGCTGACACAGGAGTATCACAGGTTTGAGACTAGCCGCAACAACTTAGTGAGATCCCCAGCAACTTAGTGAGATCCTGTTTAAAAACAAATTTTTAAAAAAGGATTGGGTTGTAGCTTGGAGGTAGAATGGTCCTGTGTTCAATCCCCAGTAACAAATAAATATATATATTTGTTTGTTAAAAAATATATATATATATTTTAAATTTCTCTGACTTTTCTTCATTGACGTATGTACTCTTAAAAAAGTTCATTGTTTAAGATGTAGTATTTGGAAATTTTCCAGATATATTTCTGGTTTTGATGTCGTCTAATTCTATTTTAACCTGAAAGCAGACATTTTATGAATGTTGTAAAAATTACTTAAGTATATTTTATGGCCTAGAATGTGGTGTATCTTCATGAATGTCCCATGTGAGCTTGCGAAGAATGTGTATTCTGTTATGCTGGATGAAGCAGTTTATAGTAGTCCACTATATCCATTGGTATGATTGAGTTCAACTCTATCCTTACTGATTTTCTGCCTGCCAGATCTGTCCATTTATGATAGAGATTACTGAAGTCTACAACTATAATAGTGGATTCATCTTTTCCTCCATGAGTTCTATTAGTTTTTGCCTCTTATATTTTGACTTTCTGTTGTTAGGTGGATACCCATTAAAGATTTTTAAGTCTTCTTGGAGAATTGACACCTTTATCGTTATGCAATGTCACTCTTTTACCTTGATCATTTTTATTATTGTGACATCTGCTTTGTCTGAAATTAACATAACTACTAATCTTTTTATTAGTATTAGCATATCATTCCATTATTTCTTCATCCACTTACTGTTAATCTATATGGGTCTTTATAGTGTGTGTGTCTGTGTGTGTGTGTGTGTGTGTGTCTGTGTGTGGTACTGGGGCTTGAACAGGGGCATTTTCCCCTGAGCTACAATCCTAACCCTTCTTACAAAATGTTTTTGTTTTGAAACAAGGTCTTGCTCGGTTGCTGTGAGTCTAAGTTGCTGAAGCTGTCCTCAAACCTGCAGGCGTGTGCCACCACACCCATCTGGTTCATTATACTTAAAGTTAGTTTCTTGTAGAAAATATATAGTTGAGTGTTGCTTTCTGATCCACTGTGACAATCTTTGCTGTTTACTTGGTACATTTAGACCATTGATACAGTATTATTGAGATAGTTGGCTAATATCTAGAATATTTATTATTGTTTTCTTTTTATTATACTTTTATTCCTATTTTTGTATTCCATTCTTTTTCTGCCTTCTGTGTTTTTTGTTGAGCACCTTATGTACTTCCATTTTCTGTCCTTTCTTGTAATATCAGTTGTAATTCTTTTTAAACTGTTTTAATTGATTTCCCTAGAGTTTTCAAGTTTATAACTAATCAAATACCACTCTATCCCTCATGGGTAATGAAAGTACCTTATTATTTTCCTTCTTTTGTAAAAACTTTTAACATTTCTTGCCAGCTAAGAGTATTGGCAACAAATTCCAAAGAGGTTTGTTTCCATGATGAAGTCTTTATTTATTTCTTTATTTCTTTATTTCTTTTTGTCATTCTACTCTTGTCTTACATGGTTTTTGTGGAGAAATTGAATGCAATGATTTTTTTCCTTCTCTATGAGTCAGACATTCCTCCCCCCTTTGGCTTATTCTAGAATTTTCCTTTTACCTTTAATGTTCTGTAGGTTGAAAATGAAAAGTATAGAAAAAGATTTCATTCATAATCATAACAAAATTATTAAATATATAGGCAACAACTTGACATGAAAAATAGGGGCTTCATGTAAAGAAAAAAAATAAAGGTTTGTCAAAGGGAAAAAAATAAAATGATATGCCTAAAGGTAGTTTTCTCGCATTTATTCTACATGGCATTATCTGAACTTCCTGGATATGTAGTTTGGTGTCTGACATAAATTTGTGGAAATTCTCAGCCATTATTTTTTCAAATATTTCTTCTGTTCCTTTCTCTCTTTCTTCTCCCCACATGGTTCTCATCATACATATGTTCCATCTTTGGTAGTTGTTCAACAGTTCTTAGATATTCTGTTCTGTTTCTTCAGCTTCTTTGCTTTTCAGTTTGGGATATTTCTATTGATATATCCCTATGCTAAGATACAGTGTCCTCAAATGTGTCCAGTCTACTAAGAAGCCTATCAAGGGCATTCATTATTTTAGTTTTTAATGTCTAGCATGTACTTTGATCCTTTCTTGAAATTTCCATCACTCCTATCATGTTACCCATCTGTTCTCATACACTATGTTGTCCATTAGAAATTTTAACATATTAACCATAGTTGTTTTAAATCCCCATATGGATAATTCTAATATACTGTCTATATCTGAATCTAGTTTTATTTATTTATTATTTATTTATTTATTTATTTATTTTTGTGGTACTAGGGGTTAAACTCAGGGACATTCTACCTCTGAGCTATATTCCCAGCCCTATATTATTTTTTATTTGGAAACAGCGTCTTGTTAAGTTGCTGAAGCTTGTCTCAAACCCATGCTCTCCCTGTTTCAGCCTCCCAAGTACTGGGATTACAGGCATGTACCACCATACCTGTTTGAATCTGGTTTGGATGCTTGCTCTGTTTCTGCAAACTGTATTTTTGGACTTTTATTATATCTTCTAGTACTTTCTTGATAGTGGGCCACGATGTATCAGGTAGAAGGATCTGCTGTAAACAGGCAGTAGGGGAAGCATTCTCTGGTCTCATGATTAGTCAGTGTCTGGACTGTGATCTTCACACCTGTTTCTTACCCCTCACCCCTTAAGTAAGACACGTTGGCTAGAGTGGGCTTGAATTTCTCCCTGTCAAAGACAAGAACCAACCAGAAACGGGAATTCCCATTCCTCCAGGTAGTTTTGATTCTCTGATGCAGCTCTGGCAGGTTAGATTCTGGCTACGTAGTTTAACCTGAGGGCAAACTTTACTAGGAAGAAAAGAATATTCTGGCTTATTTCAAATGATTCCTTTCTTCCTCTGCCTGCTAGAATCATGAGGGAATTTTTCCTTGATATTCACTGTAAAACCTGGCAGAGCTCTAAATGGTAAAACTAAAGTGTGGGGATTGCGTCCTGGAGTGTTCCTCTCTGAGTTGTCCTCACCGAGCCTCCAGCAGTTCTTCGATGACAGCCTAGCTTTTCCTGCCCTGGCACTGGTTTTGCTATACTAAGTTCTAATGCTCTGGATTTACCCCAGTCTCTCAGTTCTGGGGGGCACTGGTTTGCCATGTGACCTACCTCACTTCTGTTTTGGGACAGAGTAGTTCTTGGATTCTCCATGTTTTCAGCATTGTATATGTTAGTAGGATGGAGAGGCAACCCCCAACCTTCTTACATGCTGGAAAGTAAACAGGAATTCCTGCCCCTCTCTTAGAATTGAGTAGGCTGTCAGTTCATTGAGGACAAAAACGAGGCCCCTTACTCCACATATTCTTTTTATCAACATGATATTTACCATCGGCTAGTCACTACATGTTGTTCTAGGACTCAGATTCCATAACTTATTGGCTTACCAAACCCTTTTTAGAAAAAAAAATAACTCAAAGCCCTTTTGGGTGCTACCACTGCCCCTTATGTTTATTCAATAATACCCACCCAATGGTACTCCAGGCTGCTACTACCTCCCGGAATGTTCCAGAGTCTCTCCCATCTCAGACTTTGGAAATCTAGGTAGGTGCTGATGATACAGGAATGATTACGATAGATAAGGTTCATGCTTTCATGAAGGCTACATTTTAGTAACACAAATAGGCGACATAAACAAGCAAATTGGAGGAAAAGTAGCATCATTGATGGTAGGTTCTCTGAGGAAAACAAACCAAGGTCTTATAATAATGTGATTACTATGGATGGTGGTGATATTTGATTTGCTGTGAAACATAAAAAGCTAGAGAGAAGTAGCCACAGGAAAGTGTGTTTGGAGACAATTCCAAGCATTCCACCCCCTTACTACATGTGTGACTTTATGCAACTTACTTATTCTCTCTGAGTCTCCGGTTCTCTTATTGATGTCCAAGGATAATAATTGTAGGTTCTAATGTGTAAATAAGGTATATAAACTACAATGCCAAATTCCTGAAAGTGCTCAATAACTGTTGCTCAATCATTATTACCCATAGATTTTATTTTAATTTCAAAGCAAAGTCATTGGCAGACTTTAAGCATGGGGCACTTGGATTTCTAATGATGCTCAGCCTTGTGACTACAAAGTAGTTCATATTATATCATATTTCTTTCTGAAATTTTCTAACTGAATTTTAGACAATTAAATAATCTCTACATACTTAGAGACCAACTACTCCATGTATTCCATGGTTGCCAGATTTGTAATTGCTATTACGTAGAATACAAAATTATTACAGGGCATGGACCTTGATTTCAAGTACACTGCCATTAACTGAGGATTTTTGTGAAGTATGTCTGTATCTCTTTGTATAGGATATATCTAACTGGCTCTTCTATTTTGATTGATAGTGTTTCAGTCTTCCTTATTTTATGAAAAGTGATGATGTATCAGGCGTGGTGGCACACATCTGTAATCCTAATTAGTACTTGGGAGGCTGAGGCAGGAAGATTGTAAGTTTGAGGCTAACTTCAGCAATTTAGCAAGGCCTTTAGCAACTTAGTGAGAACCTCTTTCAAAATAAAAAAACTAAAAGGGCTGGGGGAGTAACTCAGTGGTAGAATGTCCCTGTGGTCACTTCCAGTACCAAGATAAGAAAAATGATAATGTCGGTGAAGAAAATTTTAAAAATAGCAATAGTCAATCATACAGGATTGATTAAATAAACCATAAGCATAAATATTCCCACCAATAAAAAATCAGTCTGTGTAACCAATTATAATAATGAATAAAATAAAGAAAAATATATTTTGTGAAAGCACCAAGTTATGAAAAAGTTATGGAAGAAAATACTTGAATTCTGAGTAGCGGAATGAAAGGATTATAGATTAATCTCCCTTGTTTCAGTCCATTTTGTGATGCTATAATAGAATACTTGAGACTGGGTAACTTATAAATAAAATAAATTTATTCCCCACAGTCTGGAGGCTGGGAAGTATAAGGTGCCTTCAGGTTTGGTGTCTGATAAAGGCCTGATCTCTAATTCCAACATGGGCTCTTGAATGCTGCATTCTTCAGGGAGGGGGAGATAGTGCTCTTCACAAGGCAAGCAGAAGGGGGTGGGCCTACTCCCCCAAGTCATCTGGTTATGGCCTCATCCCATGGGAGTGGAGCTATCATGACCTAAATGCCTCCCTTAGGCTCCACATTCCAGGACACCCTTGCATTTGTAATTAAGTTTCCCACACAGGAGTTTCGGAGGGCAAAAACATTCAACCCATAGCATCCTTCTTTGAAATTTTCTATATTTTCTGAATATGTCAAGAAGTAGATACATTAGTTTTAGTAATCCACTAAAATAAATTAACTAAAAGCAAGAGTAAAGAAAATAAGGAGATTCACAACCACTACAAAAATAGTTTAAAAGAAAATTTCAGAGCCAGGCGTGGTGGCACACGCTTGTAATCCCAGTACTTTGGGACGCGGAGACCGGAGGATCCAGGTTCGTGGCCAGCCTCAGCTCTCTCTCTCTCTCTCTCTCTCTCCTTAGTGAGGCCCTCCGCAACTTCGTGAGACCCGGTTTCAAAAATAAAAAGTATAAAAAATAGGGCCGGGGGCGTAGCACGGAGGTAGAATGCCCCTACGTTCAATCCCCGGTACCGCAAAAAAAAAAAAAAGAAAAGAAAATTTCAGCACATTATGCAACTTAGCATGATATATTTTTAAAGTATAATCAGTGATTTCAGTCAAGTCCTGATACCTTCTATGGTCCTAGGACAGTATAATTTATTTTGAAAAGATATAGGTAATGTCCTCTGGTTATTACATAACAATTTTTTCAACCAAAGATCATTACTATTGTCCAGAGAGAAAATAATTTAACTGCATACTTGTTTCAAGTTCATGCTTATTTCTCTATACTTCAGTGTGTCTATATTTATGTCATCAAAATAGACTTGAATATAAGACATGAGAAGAACATTCCATTCTTTTTGCTTCACCCTCCTCCACACTGCCCTTTGATTTCTTCTAACTATGCTAATCCTGTTCTTCAGTTACAATTACTAATGCATAAATTGTTCTCACCAAATGCTGTGTTCTCTGACACCTGAGATGTGTGGGGTAGTTCAAGCTAACACTTCCAGTACCTAGTACAGTGCTTGACCTAGCAGTACAATAAAAATATTTGTAGAATTTATAAGTTGCTGTCACTTTCTTCCAGAATCTTTCAGAAGTAGTGATGCTGCCAAATTGTTTTATTTCCTTTTTTTTTTTTTGGTGGCATTGAACCCAGGGGGTTCTAGCACTATGCTATACCCCAGCCCTATTTTATTTTTTATTTTGAAACAAGACCTTCCTATGTTACAGTGCACTGGTCTTGAACCTGCAATCCTCCTGCCTCAGCCTCCCATCTACTGGGACTACTGGACTCTACAATACCCACCATGCCCAGTTGGTACTGCTGTTTGTTTGTTTGTTTGTTTGTTTGTTTGTTTTGGTGCTAGAGATTAAACACAGGGCATTCTACCTCCAAGCTATACCCCCAGCCCTATTTTATTTTTTATTTTGAAACAGGGTCTCACTAGGTTGATGAGAGTCTCACTACTTGGCTGAGTCTGTCCTCAAACCTGCCATCTTACTGGCTTAGCTTACCAAGTACTTGGATTACAGGTGTGCTCCACCACACCTGGCTCTGTTCAATTCTTAAACTCTGGATTCCAGAAGAACCAGAGAGTTAAATTCCTCACTTTCCTATGGGTACCTTTGTATAACATTTTAAGAATTGTCTTGCTTTCTGGCTTGTTTCCTTGTTTAGAAAATACTGGCAAAGAAAGACTTTAGAAAGCAGCACCAGGTTTGAAATTTTTTTGTTTTCTGACCTGTAATGGAAATTAAACTCTCAGAAAAAGAACAATTCTCTATTTGCAGGCCTAAGCATAAGATTTTAATGTAAATGACAATTGTCAGTTCCTCCAGAAAGGACTGGGGTAGGAGGGTGAGTCATGTGATAAGCTTTTACACCATCTCAGCCCCTTTCTTTGGTGTTTAGAAGAGTTGAGTGACAGGTAAAGCATAGGGCTTAGGCTGCCAGGAAAAAGAAATGTGGGTAAATTGAATCATTTTCTCAAGTCTTTAAATATCCTGTATAGCTTTCAGGCACAAAGCAATCCTCCCATAGAGAGACAAACCCAGGATGTGGTTACAAGGTAGAGTTCTACCCCTTTGTGTTAAAAGTGCCTTAATGATCAGGAAAAAATAGATTTGCATGAATACTTCTTATGGAAAGCACTTTACACGATTCTTACAGGAGACAAACTTCAGCAGAAGTGGATACGGGCGATATGGTGAGTCATTCTATGTGGTTTTCAGCCACCACAAATGAATCTTTTAATTCTGCCTTCATGCGTGAGAACATCTTTTGTAAGGCTTTGAGAGTATCCATGGCATTGACAAAATACACTTAGCTATTTGATTGAATCCTAAGATTGAAGGACAGTTGGTCTGATTTAAAAATGATTCAGGAGAGTGGCACAGGGATGTCAACGGGTCTGCTGAAATCAGCTTCTATTCTTTTTCTCCCCAGGTATTATGTCATAAGATACACCCACACATGCAGGCGAGCCCACATGCACAGAAACACACAGTGACATCACCAAAAGGTCTGAGTAAAGTAGTCAGAATGGAAATAAAACTGGCCGCAGTAGCTTTACCTGTAAGCACATTAGCGATGCTTTACTTAATCTTGTGACATCAAACTGTTCTCTGCAGTAAGAATTATGGCTTTCTGTCTCAGTTTCATCACTCAAATTTGGAAGAACCTTTGATCTTTGAAGACATGTATAAGCTGTTTATCAATATATCAATTATATCTTTGATGATTTTCTAAAAACGATTTGGAGATACCCTAGAGTATTTATACTGTGTGTGAGAAAACCCAGCATGATTGTCACGACCATGTTAGGACAGTCAGTACTCATTGATTAAGCCATTTCTTTCTGTTGACATGAAACAGGACTTGAGAATCCTTCTCAGCAAGGTGCTCGAAGAAGACACAGTAAACCAACTGGATGATCATGGGAAATGAACCCTACTTTTCATTCATAGTGAAGATCTGTGATAGTCAATCTAGTTTGTCAACTTGACCTGATCATGACACACCTAATATCATGTGACTTTGGATGTGTAACAGCAGATTAAACAGAAAGCCTGCCCTGAATATAGGCAGCAGGATTCTGATAGGTGCAGGACTTAGATAAAAGAGGGCGAAGCCACGTAGAGCAATGCGCGACTCTTTCCCAGGAAAACGCATCTGCTCTCGCCTGAGATCGTCGGCCTCCAGCTCATAGAACTGGAACTTCTCTGTTTCTCTGAAGAGCTTCTTGATCTTCTGCTCTCATCTGAGATCTTCAGCCTCCAGCCCTTTGAACTGAAACTTCACCATCGTTTCTCCGAAGAGCTTCCTGATCTTCACATCTTGGACTGGGACTGAATCACTGGTTGCTCCGATCCTAAGACTCCAGCTCTTAGACCGCTCGACCAGCTACTGGTTCCTCTGACTCTCCACGTGCAGTCAGAATTTGGGACTACATTGCTTCAAACTGTAAGCCCATCTGATAAATCCCTTTTTCAAATATACTCATTCTGTGAATTCTGTTAATCTAGTGAACCCTGTCCAATACAAGATCAGACAACCTAAAAGTCCAGGCTGTGATTTGAAGATATTCTCTTATTCAAATAAACATGGGATAGCACAGAGCTCTACAATAGCAATTATGAATACAGGGTCTCATTTTAAATCACTAAAACTTCATTTTCTAGTATTTTAGTGGCTAATCTCCACATCACATTTTCTTTTTTGTTTATTTGTTTGCATCCTTTGTAAAACCCAACTCCATATGGGTTCCACTCTAGTGTAATCAATAGGAAAAATTTGACCAGTCAATTGATGTGTTGATGATTTGTCTAAAATCTACACTGGTATAAAAGAAAGAATATTATACCAAGACAAAATATTTGAATTTGATTTTCCTATATACTTGCAAATATTTGTGGTTGGAAATAAGTGTTTCAAAATCTGTGGATCTTAGTTTCCTTATTATTATTATTATTATTACTATTATTGTTATTATTATTATTTTGTGTGTGTGTGTGTGTGTGTGTTTGACTGAATCCAGGGACATTCTACCTCCAGCCCTTTTTATTTTAATTTTTGAAACAGGGTCTCTCTAGGTTGCTGAGAGTCTCGCTAGATTGCTGAAGCTATCCTCAAACCTGCAATCCTCCTGTTTCAGCCTCCCAAGTACTGGGATTACAGAGGTGTGCCATCACGCCTGGCCTCAGTTTCCTTATTTTTGAAAATAAGTATGTATTTTCTATGTCTTATTTTGTTAAACAAATGAATTAATTCTTCTGAGACACATGCATTAGTAGATGACTATCCAGGTACTTTAAAACAAAGTGCAATGAATATTTTCAAAGGCAAAATGTTTGTCTTCCCATTTTTTATTCTCCCTATCTCCCATATTTGTCCCCTCAATTTTCTTTTCTCTATTTCTCTCTCTCTCTCTCTTTCTTTTTTCTCTCTCTCTCTTTCTTCTTTCTTTCTTTCTTTCTTTCTTTCTTTCTTTCTTTCTTTCTTTCTTGTACTGGAAATTGAACCCAGGGAAATTCTACCTCTGAGCCACACCCCCAGTCCTTTTAATTTTTTTATCTTGAAACAGGGTATCTCTAAATTGCTGAGGACTTCACTAAATTGCTAAGGCTGGCCTCGAACCTGTGAACCTCCTGTCTCAGGCTCCCAAGTATGGGGATTACAGGAGTGCACCACGATGCCTGGCTATATTTCCTCAATTTTCTTGTACTAGAGAATCCAATTTTAGGCAGGGTGTGGATCTGAGAGACAGTAAAAAAAATAACCCTTGGCCCATACATGCATGCATGTACATTAGTGAGAAGACTAATGAGGACATTCCCTTGATTTACTAATTTCTTATCATTTGACTCAGTTTTATTCACTCCCCAAAGGAGCTCTTACAGATGGAGCAATCCCACTGACTCATGTCCAGGTGAAGTTTCACCATTTCTTATTGCTACCATTGTTTTATATGATGTTCACTTCCTCAGAAAACCCCTTCCCCAGGAAAATTCTGTGTCTTCTTCTAGACTGAGCCAGAATGCCAACTCCTCCTTGATGCCTTTGTAACTTGGCTTGGCAATGTTAGGTGTGCTGTCTGCAGTGCTTTCTTAGTACTTTAATTGAGCCTCTCTGGAAGAAGTTATATATTGTAATTTTAAAATATCTGTGCATTTGTCCCTCTCCACTACTTAAAGCAATCATAATTTAGGCACACCTGGCTTATCTTAAAGGGATATATTAGACATGTTCTTCTAAGATTCTGGAACTCATAGCCCATCTCATCTCCCATTCCAAAGTGAGTCCTGGGATGCTCTTCAGCGGCATTCTTGACCTCTTTCTATTACTATAAAAACTAGACTCTGATACTTATGCATTTCAAGTCCAGAATCTCCCTAGAGAATTTCCCTACTGCTTTCAGCCTTTTTAGAAACAAAGCTTATCAGAGAGGAGGGTGAACAAGAAGGCTGTAGGTCCTGTGATGTTAATTATTTTTTAAAAGAAGAATAGATTATCATATTTTAAAACTAAAATCATAATTTTCCTTCATATTACTTCTCTGATTATCTGAATATATTACTAAGGAACCTGTGGTTGCAATTCTTATAGCCTTGTTCCTGGCCTTTTGGTCTTTACAAGAAAGCTGACTTATACAAGTACCTGATTGGCATTTGACAATTCCTAAAGGAGTTACTTTCAAAGTAAGGCAATTTTGCATTAATTTTCTCATCTCCAAATTTACCTTAGACATCCTCCTTCACATGGGTATGAGTCTATGTTTCTGTATATACAGATTTCATGTTCAACAGTACATAGGATCATGGGTTTAAAAGATCAATTAGCAAGTAGCATACGGTGGCAAATATGCTTGCCAAATAGAAAATAATTTGTTGTTGTTGCTGTTGTTGTTCTCTACCCCCAGCAACAACTTTTCCTAGACAAATCATCATTATTGGTGGTCTCTGACAATAGACCTTTCCAAGTCTGATTCTGTCACTTACTTGGTAGACGTGTTGACTGCAGCACACAATCCCCTATCATCAAGTTTTCCAGATGTTTGCACAGCGGGTTCAGTGTTTTTAAACTATCTAAGTGACGGTCCCAAATGACAAATGTTCATTTTCAAAATTAAAGCTTATTACGAATTACCTGCCAAGTACAATGTGTCAGGAGAGACTGAATGAATTAGAAATGTTGTCCATTGAGACTGAATGAATAAGAAAAAAACATAAATGAGGCAAGCTATTACATGTCCTGGAGGTACATAGAAAGAATTTTAAATAACACTAATTTACTAAAAGCTGTTGCATTAATACTCGTGCCTTACTTTAAAGAGGCCTGTCCCTACCTTTTGACATGAGTTAGGCTTCACATTTTTAATCAAAAGAGTAATGGCCAAGAAAGACAAGGATACTCTCTAATATGACCATGCTTTTCCTTTTTTAATCATCATTCACAGAGGCTCAGTTTTAATATGCTTGGAAGAACATGTTCTGATAGAGACATCAAAAGAATGAGCTCAGTTTCCTCCTCAATGCCTTCTGGCTCTGTGGTCTACTGCTGGTCACTAATCCTCATCTATGCTTCATTATCTATAATGTGAGAATAATACAACTTGAACCCCAGTTTCCTCATCTACAAAGTGGAAATAATAAGGTAGTGGTAACAATTAGTATTTGAATGTGCTTTGTAAACTATCAGAACCATAAGTATGTACTGATATCATTATAACATTACCATATACTATCCACTTACTACCACAGATTAGCTTCTTACCATATATTAAGTATTCACTATGCACCATAAGTTAATTACCACATATTAACTCATATCAACAAGGCAAGGCTTCACACATATTATCTTCTATAATTCTCACAACTGTTTAAGGTAGGTGATAACATCTCCATTTTAGGGATTAAAACTTAGTCTTAAGGTGGAGTTACATGACTGACCTAAGTAACTGCTAGCTTGGATTGGGTAGGATTGGAACCCAAATATCTGATTCCCCAAACAGGCCCTCATCTTCTATGCTGTGCTACTCTCCTTTTACCTGGAAAACCTAATGCTCAGTGATATAATTTTCATGCAAAACATTCTGGGGTTTTTATTGAAAATTGTCTTCCCTGGGAATAGAACTACCACATAATCCAGCTATACCACTCCTGGGTGTCCTTCCAAAGGGACTGAAGCCAGAATATTATAGTGATACATGTATATCCATGTTTATAGCAACCCAACTCAAAATAGCCAAATTATGGAACCAGCCTAGGTGTCCATCAACAGATGAGAGGATTATGAAATTATGGGATATAGGCAGAGCAGAATTCTACTCAGCCATAAAGAAAAACAAAATTATGTCATTTGCAGGAAAATGGATAAAACTAGAGAACATTATGCTAAGTGAGATTAGTCAGTCACAGACAGTGAAGGGCCATATGTTTCATCTCATATGTGGAAGCTAGGGAGAAGTTGGGATATAAGAAGGACTCCAGATAGAGGAGGAGAAACCCCAGTGGGCTGATGGAGGGGGTCTACAGGAGGGAGGAGGGTGAGAGGAGGGAGACTTGATAAAGGAAACACTTCAATTGATACTATGTACGTATATGCAATTATCAATGCCAATTTCAATATTGAGGAAGGGGAAGGGGAGGGAGTGGAGTTGAATGGTGGAGGCGGGGGGTGGGTAAATTCACCAAGTACGGTGTGTATGTATGTCTCTATCACACTGAACGTCATTATGATGTATGATTATAATGCAACAAGGAAAATATATTTAAAAAATTGTCCTCAGACACAGGTTCATTGAGGCATATCAAGCAAGCAGCCTGACTCTTTAGACAACTCGTCTTTCTAACTCCAAAGAGCACCAGGGACTGATCATCATGTATTCTACGCAGGAAGAGAATACATATCCACAGCCAAGAATACTCTTTTAGAAAATTCTGTGAGATTGAAATTCCTTTCCAAGATGGATATGGAACTTTTTCTTCACATCCTGGAGCAAGTGGATATCAAGTTCATTATAATTATGATTCCAACCACATGGTCATTTAACTGTTTTTTTTATACATCCAACTTTCGACTAGCCAGAATTGTTCAATTACTAGATTCCCAAATCATAAATAGATGATGCATACTAATATTTGAAGGGATGAACAATGTAAATTCTCTTGTTGCTAGCGAGGAAAAAATTTTGGTACCAGAGAGAGGAATAAGAAACCAGGCTGACCACAGAGTCAGGATTTGCTTCCCAGGGCAAAATAGAAACATCTAGATTTTCCATCTTTAAAATTATAATCAGCAGCAGGAAGCAAAGCAATACCACTGTCCCGGTTATAGAAATCTAAAGGCTTTTTTATAGAACGCACAGCATCAAATGTTAGCACGATGCTTGAAGAGGCCATTTTCATTATCAGTTGCTTTTTTTTTCCCCAATTGATCATGACTTTTCCTTTAAAAAATGCATTCAGGCAAAAATTTTCTATGCTTGATTTAGCCCAAGGGAAATTTTTTTTGAGGGTGAGGAGGGGGAGAATAGTCTGAACTGAATTCCTTCTGCTGCCTTCCAGCTATGCACACATGGGCAAAATATATCACGTTTTACTGAAAAATTTTAGCTCCTATTAATTAGAAAAAGAGTAACAATGAAAAAACTGTTATTAAAATTTTTGTAAGTTGTTCAATTGTTATTAAAAATTGTTAATTGTTAGGATATTACTGCTCTTTTGTGTAGGTCCATGAAGGATCACAAGGTTAGGACTTTTTCTTTGACAAAGTTATGAAGGTTTGAGTGGCAGAAGAAAGGATGCTCTGGAAGTTATTTGTTCTTTGCTTAAAAGGGTTGTGTTGGGCTGAAGCCTTGGCAGAGCACTGAAGATACACTCATTGGCATTTGGAATCTTCCCTGGTGAGCAGTGAAAGCCATCCTAGTTAAGGCTAATATCAGTTAAGACAAGCTGAGTTAATGGGGCAGCTATGGTGGAGTGTGAATGTATTTATATTTCTGGCATAGCCAAAGGTTTTTCTTATAATGAAGGAAGGACAAGAGATAGGGAATTTTTTTTCAAACTTCTCAAAGATCTTTAAGATTCTTCGGGGAAAAAAAATGCACAGACAAGAAACTGAGGAAATATCTATTATGCTGAATTGAGAGATGATACACCCTTAACATAAAATACTAGGGCTTGTTTGAGCAAAGCAGGGGATTTAGGAGTCTAGGCCAAAACAGGCCTTTCATTTCATAAAAATAGAAGACAGATAACTTTAGAACAAAATTTTGATTTAGCAGATGTAAAGGACCTCTGAATTTAAATTTCAATATATAAATCCCAATTTTGCCATGTAAAATTAATAATGGATTTCTCTAAAGCCAAACCTTCTTCAACCTCTGCTGTAATTCTCTTAAGAAAGCATTAAATGAAAGCATTTAACTTTAGTTGAAAATCAATGGCTCTTCAGTGAAGCATGCATCTCCCAAGTATTATGGAGTTGAGAATCATACAGTTCCGCTAGTAAGACATGGAGTCCCTCGCTCTGGTGGTAATAACTTCACAGAGCACAGGAGACTTTGAAAAATCATGCAAAATGAAGAACTGAAAATCCAGTGTGGGTATGCTCAAATTCTCTTTGAAATGCCAACACAAATACATCATACAATAAGTAATGATGATGATATGGTAATGATAGGAATGAAGATAGTAATAGAAATAATATTTATTTACTGCTGCCTATAGAACAGGCACTTGCTAAATACTTTATATGCAACATCTCATTTGATTCTCTTAAAAACTCTGTTCCTTGGTATTATTAGTTATATTTCTAGAGTAGAATTGAAGAAAGAAGAACCACATATGGAGACATGTAATACATTTAAGATGGATGAAAATATTTTATTATATGCTAATCTAAGCCAGGCGTGGTCGTGCATGCTTGTAATCCCAGTACTTTGGGAGGCAGAGACCAGAAGATCCGAGTTCACGGCCAGCCTCAGCTCTCTCTCTCTCTCTCTCTCTCTCTCTCTCTCTCTCTCTCCGTCTCTCTCTCTCTCTCTCTCTCTCTCTCTACTTAGTGAGGCCCTCCGCAACTTCATGAGACCCGGTTTCAAAATAAAGTATGCTAATCTATGCTAATTTATGGTCACTTCAACAATGAACAGGTATAAATTCTATCTACTTGGAAAGTTCTTTCTCCTTTTGCAAACTGATAAAATTGTATTCATCTTTCACTGTGGATATAAGGATAAATAGGATATAGATAGACCCTGCCCTCCAGGAGAAATCTGAAAAGGGAGATGTGGCATGTATTGAAAATTCAAGCAGAATTTGTGGTGAAGTTGGTAATACAGAATGCTATGGGTAGTCAGAGGATAGAAAACAATTCTCTGAGCAGGGGATAGTTAGAGGAGAGAAGGATCAGGGATGTTTCCTTAGAGGAAGAAGCAATTTGATTGGGTTTTAAATGTAGGTAGACTTTCAATAGACAGAGATATGAGGCCCAGGGGAAATTTTGATCTGCAATGTCTTTGAACCTGGGTGTTTTCAGAATGTCAATATCACTGAATTTTTGACATATGAATGAGCAATAATATGGGTGAGGACTAGATTATAGAAGACCTTTGCTGCCACCATAAGGAGTTTAAACTTTATTTGACATTCAGTGGCAAGTTCTGGAATGGGGGTATAATACAGTCAGAATTCTGCTTTGGGAAGATTAGGCTGGCAATGCATTAAACTCATTTATCCAATTTTTAACTCCATTGATGGATAATTATAATCCTGCTACCATGTGCAGGGACTAGGCAATGAAGATATATTGGTGAACATGACTCACTCTTTACTTTTGTAGACATTTTAATCCAGAAATTATTCATAAAACAGAACATCATCAGT
Source organism: Glis glis (assembly GCA_004027185.1). NCBI lineage: Eukaryota > Metazoa > Chordata > Mammalia > Rodentia > Gliridae > Glis > Glis glis. The sequence continues at coordinate 26,292 of PVJS01022650.1, forward strand.
ACTCACCAGAAAAAGTACAGTGTAGGTCCTAAGATCAGTTAAGAGATAACAGGAAAACATTTCCTGTAGAAAGTGACTTCAAATTTTGTGTATGACTTGTATGTAGATATAAGTGTGCAGATTTACTGGGTAGGATGGTCGATCCATGAGAGGCTCAGTGTTTGGGGAGCTTGATTATTTGAGTTATTTGCTTTCCAACCACATAGATCCTTAACAACCTCAGTTACGTGCCTAGGGTTCCTGCTTGCTTTATCCTGCAGTCTGGGCTCACCAGCCATCAGCTCACAGGAGAACCAATCAAACATTATACAAAAGGACCTCATGAAAACATATTTTGTTGAAGTGGTTCTTTCCATAGACCTGGAAATCATCTTGTCTGAGATATTTAAAAAAAAAAGCCAGATCTGGATGATTTGGTCAAGGCTGAAATAAACATTTCGGGTATGGCTTTTCATCATTCATTCACTCAATTATTCCATAAGTATTTGTTGTTTGTCAGCAGCATAGAACCTAGGGTGGTAGAAACTTGCCTAATCTAATCTTGCCTTTAGTGATAATTATCATTTCTTCTAAGCATTTAATCTGCATTTTACTGTACCTCTTATGACATTTTTTATAGTTGATTCTATCCCAGTGAGTTGTGTTTATAACACTGTCCTCAGTTAGGCTGTGATATTTTGAAGGGAGGAATTGTGTCCTCTTCTCTGTGTTCCATGTAACCAGTGACACAGATACAATAGCAATTCTACAAATTTTTATTGGATGAATAGATGGATGGATGAAGACAGACATGAATACAAAGGACCTTATAGTCTAATACTGCAGATCAAGTATATACTTAATTACAGATACTTTCTATGATAAAAATCATAATGCTTTCTCTTTCCAATTTATGTTTACTATCGTAGTGTCACAATCTTGTCATGATCCTAAAGATCCCATAAAAGAGCGCCATAGGATATTTCGTTTGAAATGGTGCTTTATTCAATGTTAGCTGAAGTCTGACTTTTAAGTCTTCAAAAGTATCAATTTACTGAGTTTCTCTTGAAACTCAGATAAAAAGCAGCCCCAAGGCTCCCATTGAACCATTTTAATATGCTATTATTTTCCCTCAGGTTACATGGAATTGAGGTGGATAAGAACAGAATAGGAATTCTAGAAAACGTCTGAAGTCACCATTAACCCAGGAACAAAACAGAAGTATGCCTTTGCTTTTGCACATAAAATAATTAACCTTATTTCCATCTCTTCTATCCAGTGGTCCCATCTGATTTTCCTCTTCCCAAAAGTGCTATCATATTTTCTTCTTTCCATTTAGTAGTTAAGCACATTTTTATTGATTGTTCCATGCTGTGGACTTTGGTCTGGCCAACCCAGGCAAAAGAGATTCAAAAATGTTGAGAAGATTGTCCACATAGACTTTTGTTGCTTGATGACTTTTTGGTTCTGTATATATTATTGGAGAAGCATATCTTGACATTTCTTTGGAACAAATGATTCAGCAATACAAAAAATCCATCCCTGATTTCCCTAAAAATCAGGGATGTTACTTTTGTAGCATGCTGTAGAAGCTAGGGAACTACCTGATATGTCATGAAGGAGATAGAAATTATAGTCAGGGAAATTGTTACTTAATCCTATGGAGCTTCAGATTCCTTGTCTGTACAATGATAATAAAAACATCTTTGAAATATTGTTATAATGTCACTGTGAGAATTTTTAAAGTTAAATAGACATCAAAATGCTAGGCATTGTTCCAGGACATGATAGGTCATCACTTACTGGTTGATGGCTATGTGGAGACAGTATGCTAGGAACTCTACCTGCATTTTCTCATTTGGTATATTTCCCCAACTCTATGAGGCAGATCTCATTCTTATATTTTATCATTACTTTAAATGAGAAAAATGACACATAAAGAAGGTAAAATTTGGCATGGATGACACAGCTAATATATAGCACACTAGGATTCAAACCCACTTGTTGATGGAGTATGGTTAAAAGGTAACATTGAAAAATCTCAGCTGTCTCCTTCCATCAAATAAAAAGCAAATCTGGACTTAGTAGGAAGACACTTTATTTGAAAGAGGGAATGTGGAGTTGGGAATGGACTATTGCAAAAGGGGTAATGCTGTGACCATAAGATCAGCAATGTTTCAGAGGTCAGGGAAGAAAAAAATAAGTTTTCTTTTATAGAGAGGAAGGAACAATGCTTCAGTGAACTGTGTATGAGTATAAAGGTTGTGTGATACCATAGCAGATCACAGACATTTTACTCTGAGACCAGTTTATTCTTGGGAGGAACTGTTAAGGAGAGTTTTATTCTGACTCAGGCTGCAGAGGAGTCAAAATTCAGGGAAATAGGAAGGAGACAATTTTAACCATAGTTTTATTAGCAAATATTTTACCCAACCAGGGTGAAAAGAAATTCAGCTAATTATTTATGAAACGATGAACTGGAATTCAGGGTTTGTCCCAGTCAATACTCTCACTGCTATAATCCCAAACAACTGACCACACAATTTAGAGGAAGCAGGATTTATTTGTATACAGTTCTTGGAGAGTTCAGAGTTTTAGTCCATGTCAGGGTGAGTCTGCAGAGCTCAGGGCATGGTGGTGGGACACAGAGAGAGGGAGAGCACTAGGCTCTACTCTCAGCCTTTCACATCGTGGAGAGTGGAAGGAGAGAGAGAGAGAGAAGGAGAACAGGTGGAGGAAAGACCTTATATAATCCCATGGCCACACCCTCAGGGACCCCTGGTTAGCAACCGAGCCCCACTTTAACATTGCTACCTTATTTCTATGAGGGCTACGCTAAATCCAAACCATTACGGGGTACATGACTAGTCTTGTCATACATAAACAAGAAAGGATCCAGAGTGTCACTCAACTCATATAGAAGAAGGGTCCTCCTTCAAAAGAATCAAGGGATTACTAACCTTCACTGTTTTCCAGGACCACAAATTTCAAGTAAAATCAATATTGTCACTTCCTGATGGCTAGACAGGATGCGGCTGAGATAAGCTTTGGAAGTCATGTACTGAGAGTGACAGTGTCCCTGAGTTACCTTGTGACCTCCCTGGCCTAGTGTGTTAATTGAGTCAGCATAGTCAGAGAAATCTTTGAGAGCGCAGGTTACCCAATATCCCGATACTGAGGCTCTCAGGGTTACAACCCACACTCATTGTGATTTGAGCCAAGTCACTTCATCTCATGAAATTTAGTTTTCTTATCTGCTAAGTGATAGAATCAGAATTGACAAACACTTATAGTCTCCGAGTTCTGACCTTTAGAAATTTATGAAGGCATAAAGATTTGCCCAGGTGCCCTGTGGTTTGATGTGTGGAATCAGAGGCTTACCTCTTCCCAGTGCTCAGGCAGCATCAGGACAGGGAACCACTTAGCAAAGCTTTGGCTTTGGATGTCAGTGACTGTAGGTAGTTACCTCATCAGCAATTCAGAGTAATTCTATCAAGGGTTGCTTTTGTCTTCCATTTTGTCAATAAATCATTTGTCCTTCCTAAACCTCTAGTATCCCCTTTGAATCACCCTGCATAAAGGGGATGCTTCTTTGATTATCTCTTTTTAGACTTCCTGAGTCTCTACATTCCGTTTCCACTGTTTCTCTCTGAAATTATTTCTGTGTCATGCAAACTCCGTTTTGGGTGTTCTTTCATGCCTTCCTAAATGCCAGAGCCATTTCCTATTTAATATTCAAGAAGCATTCTTGAAGCTCATCTCTTTCAGGAAAAGCCCACAAGACTCACCAGTGTTCAGCTGATGACTTATTTCAGGCTCTGTTGTTTCTCTGCATTTGGATTCTTAGTATAATCAAGCCGAAGCAAGACTGTGGATCTTATTTATCACCCACTTCCTTGAGCATGGTGCTGTGATAGATAAAAGAATTCCCAGCTGGGCGTGTTGGCGCACGCTTGTAATCCCAGTACTTTGGGAGGTGGAGACCGGAGGATCAGGGTTCGTGGCCAGCCTCTCTCTCTCTCCCTCTCTCTCTCTCTCTCTCTCTCTCTCTCTCTACTTAGTGAGGC
>PVJS01022651.1:0-30338 GCA_004027185.1 Glis glis
AATTAGGGCCCATGTAGATAATCCAGCATGATCTCCTCCTCTCAAGATCCTCTATTGGAAAGACCCTTTTCCCAAATAGGTAATGTTCCCAAATTCCATGAATTAGGATGTGGACATATCTCTTAGGAGATTATCGTTCAGCCATCTACAATGTGTGATGCTATTTACATAAAATTCTAGGATATACAAACTAATATATAGTGACCTGTGATTGGAAGGGAACAAGATTTGAGAGAGGGATTACCAAAGGATTTCTAGGAAACTTTTGGAAATGACAGCTATGTTTCAATTATCTTGACTGTGGTGATGATTTAGCAAGTGTGTACATGTGTTGAAAGTTATTTAACTGTACACTTTAAATATATAGTGTTGAAGTATAAAAAATAAGAGCATGTATAGTGTTTATTTTATATTACCTATCCTTAAAAAAGCATTTTTAAAAGGATCAGGGATGATTTGCTGAAATTTTGACCCAGACTTTTATTTGTCTTTGGTACAACCTGCATCTCTATTTTAGTTTCCCCAGATAATAAATTATTGACTTATAATTTAATGGTAGAACTCACATGGTCAGTATTTTATATCTTTTCATTTGTGTGTTTAAAGTGGCCATCTACAAATTATTTATGTATTCTGCTCTCTCTTGCTTATATCATAAGATTAAAATCAAATACATCATCCGCTATACAACCATCTCTCTAAATTAGTGATTTTTAACCTTCCTGCAATCATTTGCCCTCTTGAAAATTTGGATGAGAGTTACAGACTCTTGAATCATAGAAATACACATGTGATTCCAAATGAGTTCATAACTCTCTAAAGCTCAGTTGTTAACCACCCCAACCCCACATTCATGGGCTTTACCAACCCATGATTTGAATAAACTTGCAAATTTATATTTATTTTAAAAGGGGCACTTTGAGCTACAGTAGTCTAGATGATGTGTTTATAAATGTTTTACCAAGCTGGGCATGGTGGCACACACTTGTAATCCCAGTACTTTGGGAGGCGGAGACCTGAGGATCCGGGTTCGCTGCCAGCCTCAGCTTGCGCATGCGCGTTCACGCGCGAGCGTTCTCTCTCTCTCCCTCCCTGTTTCTCTCTCTCTCTCTCTCTCTCTCTCTCCCTGCCCCCCCCCCTCTCTCTCTCTCTCTCTCTCTCTCTCTCTCTACTTAGTGAGGCCTCTGCAACTTCGTGAGACCTGGTTTCAAAATAAAGTATAAAAAATAGGGCCGGGGGCGTAGCGCGGAGGTAGAACGCCCCTGCGTTCAATCCCCGGTACCGCAAAAAAATAAATAAATAAAAATAAAAAAATAAATATTTTACCAAGGCCATGAGCACTCAAATATTTAAGTATCAGTTTAACAAGGGACTGATGTCATTTTGTGTGTGCATGTATGCCTCGCTCACACAGAAAATGTGTGAAATCCAAAGCTTACTTGCTTTCTATTTTCTCGTTAGCTTCTATGTATGAGAGAAAACACATTCAACCCTTGACTTCCTGAGACTGGCTGATTTCACTTAGCATAATATTCTTCAGTTCCAACCATTTTCTAGCAAATGACATAATTTTGTTCTTTATGGCTAAAATTCCATTGTGTGCATATACCACATGTTCATCTGTTGGTAGGCACCTGATAAATGAGGAAGGAGACCAGTAGAATAGTGGAAAGGGATTGGGGGAGCAAGGTGGGGAGGGGGAAAAGGACAATTGAGGAGGGAAACAGTTCAAATAATGTTAGGTCCATGTGGGAAGGTATCACTGCCAATCTCACTAACATGTATGAGGAGGGAGTGTTGGATGCAGAAGGAAATATACCAGGTGATGTGTGCATGCCTATTTCTATCACTTTGAATCTCACTACAGATGTATAATTACGATGCACCAATAAAACAATTTTTTAAAGCTTACTTGAAATAAACCTTTACATTATTGCAGCTGCTAAAGAAACAATAGAACTGACCTTCACGACACTGGTAAGAGAGATGTGAAATCTCATCAGGCCTGCTTCACACATCACATCCTCATGTCCACAGCAGCAAATTCACAGGGTCTTCTGCAACCATGCAGCCCTGTCAACAGCATCACTGTCACATTATGTATGACTTTCTTCTATTGAGGGCATGACCAGTTGGTCCAAGGCTACAAGGGTGATTTTGTATTGTGCCTCCTTCACAGCTCAGAAATGAGTGTATCTGCTTTGTGTGTTTACTATCTTTCTCATTCAATTTTGAAACACTTTCCCACTTAAAAAAAGAAAGAAAGGTCAGTATTAAAAATGAATGACATTTAATTCTGATTAGAGTTCTAGGATGTTTTCCAAGGATATGTGGTGTCTGTTTTATGGGGGTTGGGGAAAAGTCACCAGACGTGGCAACATAGCATTTGGATGTCAAGGCAGGAAGTGGTGACTCCTGGGCTTCTGTTCTTAGTTCTGAAGCGACAGGAGAACAAAGGTTTTTAGTGAGATCATGTTAGTGTTTCTTAATGTTTTCTAACCCAGTACTCACAAGAGGCATAACATGTTGCTGTCAATAAGAATAGTTGCTCAGTAAGTTCTTATGGCAGTAGGGTGTCACCGGATGTCTGGAGTGGGTAGAGTTTCAAAGTCCTGCTTCCTCCCAACACTTCTGGAGATCCTATTCATTTTCTTGCCCCCAGGTTGAAAAACACTTATAAAGATTGACATGTAACATTGAATATACTGGAAAATCATGGCTTTAAGCTTATATTCTATTTCCTTTGTTGGACTGATGGGAGGCTTCATTCAAAGGCTGATAATTAGATCTTGCAATTATGAGGCCAGAGGGCTGCATTTTTGCTCTGCCTAACCTGTCTTGACCTGTATCACCCAAGTCTCCTTAGGAATTTTCATAGCTAAGCTCAGGACTCATCACTACTTAGTCAGAAAATGTGAGTTTAGGAAATGGTTCCACCCACTCAGAAAATCAAAGGCCACATGTTTTCTCTCATATACAGAAGCTAGAGAGAAAAAAGGAAAGAAAAGGGATCTCATGAAAATTAGGAGAGAGACCAGTGGAGCACTGGAAGGGACTGGGGGAGGAGAAGGGGAGGGAAGGGAGGCATGGGAAGGATTTACATGTACATATGAATGCATCGCTATGAATCTCACTATCATGTACAGCTACATTACACCAATAAAAATTATTAAAAAGAAAATTGCAATAAATCCAGATAATACATAACAAAAAAAGGGAAAGAAAATGACTCTAGTTTCACATGAGAATTTGTTGGCAGAACAAGACCAATTTTAGTTCTCTTGGAAGAAGGGTAGTATAGTATAATGATCAACACAGATGATTCTGCTTAAGAAATGTTAATTGCTTAGAATGAGTAAGGAATCAAATTACAAAGAGTATTATTTATACCTTGCCTGCTTTCAGACCAATTTTCTGTGGCTTTTAAAGATAAATACTTGCTAAATTAAAAGGGAAATGAAAAGAAGAAAAAGAGAAGGAGGAAAGATGGGCTAGATTATGGGAAGTGTCTAATCTATAACTTAAGTGTTTTTGTTGTTGTTGTTGTTGATTCCTGGGTTAAATAATAGTGTATTAAAGGACCTCTATCTATATTGAGCAATATCATTCTGAGTCATGTAGTCACTACTAACTGATTCATTAATTGCAGTGTGGTTCCATCACTGCACTTTACTATTGGGGATATTAAAGTCAAATGAGGAAGTACTTGATTTATTCTAGTTATTAACATTGCCACATTTTGTTCAAAATGAGCAGAAATATAAGAAACATCTCATGATGCCCATTTTTAGATTCCTTTGAAAATACTTTGGCCTATGTCAGTCACTGAAAGAGAACTGCTTCCTCCCTCCCTCCCCTTTGGTTTGTTTTAATAAACACCTCTCTGTGAAATAGAATCTTCATGATATTGTATTTAATGTTTTTGTTGAATCATATTTAGTTCATTGGATATAGAAATTGGATTTTTTTCTTTCCTCTGACCAAGCATATACATGTTTCCACTTTTTCATGTCTAGAATATGTGGTAAAATATGAGGATTTATTGCCAAATACAGAGGTGAAATTTTCTCTTGACAGTCCATCAAAGGTAGCATATTCCACTATTATATGGAATGTATGTTTCTTATTCATTTCCAAAGTTTGTACTGAATTCTGTGTGTGTGTGTGTGTGTATGTGTGTGTGTGTGTGTGTGTGTGTTTAAAGCATTGCCTGCTCTGTGAAAGTTCTTTGTTGGACAAGATGGGATTTCAAAAGTGAAAGCAACATAATGTCTGCTTATTACAAGTTCATAGTCCAATAGGAGGCTTATAAAATATATAATACATAGTGTAACAGTTATGATTTGATATATGATATACTCTAGTAGAAAGTAAGCTCCCTTAATGCAGGAATTTGTGCCTGTGTTTTCATCACTGTATTCCTACCTGGCCCAAGGCAGGCATGCAATAAATGTGTGTTAACTAAGTGAACAGACTACACAAGTGAATCTAAGAGCTATTAGACAAAGTTTAATTTCAGTGACCAGGAAAGGCTTCATGGAAGAGATGGCATTTGGCGATGTTAGGGAGATGCATGGCAGTATTCCAGAAAAAAACATGAACGTAGGAATCAGGAAAGCAGGAGGAAAGAAGGTCAATGAGTTGTTTCTTAATTTACATCCTTACTTCCAACAATTTTTCCCCCTGGGGATAATTAGCAGTGTCAGCAGGCCAGGCCTCAGAACCCCTGTGGTAGCAGGTCCCTCCAAATACATACTGGCCTCTGCTACTGATTTACACAGGCTCTTCCAACATGTTTTAACTCTCTAGGCATGAATCTGACTTTCTTTTGTGTTCCCTTTCAACCTTGCCTTTTCTTTTCTAAAGTCACGTTCAAAGGAAGACAGAAGACCCTGTCCTGTGTAAGAGGAGGCTAAATCCTTTTTTCTTTCAGTTTGACTTCTTGCTTCTTTGAAAAGTAGGTGGAGAGCCCCTGGCTGCCTGCCTCCCCCTCTATCCCCTTCCTGGATGCCTGACTCCTGCCACTGCTCCCCTGAGGATGGGGGTGTGACTCTCAGCCACGCAGCCTCCCTGCTGTGGGGCCTGCTCTGATTTCTGACTTCCCTCTTTGCTCTCCCAGCCCCCTGCCCTGCTGCCTGAACTCAGTTCAAGCACAGAAAGGAGGCAAATCCTGGGCCTGCAACTTTGCAGAGTAAGAAAGCCCTAGTGCAAAAAAGGGAAGAGCTGGCAATCACCATTGTTTTGCCATCCTCCTCTTTCCTCTCTGCTCTAACAGACCTTTCTTCATGAAGTGTTATCTTATTTGCCTTCTATTTCATTCAACCCATTTATTGAGTGTTTACGCTATGACAGGTGCTCAGAATATAAAGATGGTAATCTCTCCTTTCAAGGAGCACAATCATCTACACAGCATCTAGCATAGACTAAGTAGATTTTGTCCTTTAGACCTGTGTACATCCCAGCTAGTGTGAACATGTTCACTAACTCAGCTGACAATTTGTCTTAACCCACAAGTTATTAGAGAGATCAAACCATTGTATATGTAGGTGTAACATTTAAAAAAATAATTTATGCCATTGTAAAATCAGAAGCCATAAAAAACATTGATGCTTAAAAAAGACATTTTTCCCCTCATGGGTAAGAGTATGGCCTATTCATAGTAGTTAAAGAACGTGGTTTAAATTTTGGTTTCTCCATATGGTAGCTATCTTTAGTATCAGGTAAGCTATTTAACTCTTAGACTCAATTTCCTTACGTGTAAAGTGGGAACAATAATGTTAGTTCTCTTTTGGGGTTGTTGGGTTTGAGGATTAAATGAATACAGGTGATCTCCAATATATGGTAGTTCCACTTAAGACTTCTTGAATTTATAATGGTTTAAAAAGCAATAGACATTTGATAGAAACTGTATGTCACATTTTGAGTTTTGATCTTTCCCAGGCTAGCGGTAATGCAAGATGATACTCTCTCCTGATTCTGGGCAGCACGGGTGAGCTGCAGCTCCCAGTCAGCCATGTGATAAAGGGGGAAACTACCAATATTCTGCAGTGCATTATGCTGCTCACCTATGATGGTTATGTGCATCAAATGCATTTTTGGCTGATGGTATTTTTAAGTTGGGGAGTATCTGTATCTTATCTGTCAGTGCCTATAACAGTGGTGCATATATAAAGTGCTATTAAGTGATTACTATTGAAAGAGTTTCGACTTTTTGATTCTTGATCACTGAATAGCCTGGCATTAAATCCCCAGTTTGAACAAGAGGAGATGTTTCTTTCCTTTAGAACCTGTCTGGTATTTTGGGGCCTACCTTTTATACCATTTCATGCTGCTTCACTGAGGGACCCAGGGATTCCAGTGCATATCATCTTGCACAGTTTGCAATCAGTATCAACACTTGCTTCACAGAACTGCCAACACTGTGTGCCATTAATATTGGGTCACACCATGCTGCCTGATGACTTTAATGAACACCCAGCGTGGCTCTGCAGCACTGAAAATTGTCTCGCTACCTTTCAGGATAATGTATTTGTAGGAAATTATTAGACTTTTCCTACTTTTGAGAAATAACAGAAGTTCAAATAATAGTAGAATAAGGATGCTGCCTCAGAGTTGAAAAATAGAAAAGCAAACAAAGACAGTTAAGAATAGCTGTGACTTGCATGTGATTGATACTCCATATTAGAGCCCAGATGCACTAAAGATACCCATCACTTTTATTCTCTAAGAGGACTAACAGTTTTTCCAAAAGGTATTGTTAAAATAGGTTTGTTGCTTTGGAAAAATAAACCATTGTATAATTCAGAACGATGTCTTTTGGGAAAAGCAGGAGTCTTTCTTTCTGCTCAAAGGTGTTTTTTCTGATATTGTTTCTGAAGGTTCTGTTCTCCTGGTGGTTCCCACTGTGTCTGTCTACTTTCTTGGGGGCTTGCCTAAAGCTGCTTGAACCCTGGCCAGAGGGCTGGAGCAGCATAGAGATGGGGTTTAGGGGGAGAAAATGCTGGTAAGCACAGTCTAAAGGGTCAAAGTCTGGGAAACCTCTATGACAGGGAAAGAAGGGATTGCATCAAAGATAAAGGCAAGTTAAAAGTGAACTGGATGAGAAGTAAAAAAGAAAGGGCAAAGCTGGGCGTAGTGGCACACACCTGTAACCCCAGTATTTGGGGAGCCAAGACAGGAGAATCAACAGCTAGCCTTAGCAGTTTAGTGAGGCCCTCAGCAATTTAGTGAGGCCCTGTTTCATAAGAAAAAATTAAACAGAGCTGGGGTTATAGCTCAGAGGTAGAATGTCCCTGTGTTCAATCTCCAGTCACACACACACACACACACACACATACAGAGCAATAAAAGGAAGAGTATGGGGTGTACCCAGACAGGGTGTTTAGGCCTTCTGCTTTCTCCTCGCTCACTGATCCTGAGGTGGTTGGGTTCAGAGGAACAAGATCATGGCATAGTATACATAACCCTTCTTTTACTTGACCCACATCATAACCTCTGATAAAATAAGAAGTATTATATTTTTCTTGATTTTTTACATTAACAGAAAATAAATGTTGGCAATAGAGTTAAAAGTACATGATTGGCGGACATGATGGTGCACGCTTGTAATCCCAGTACTTGGGAGGCTGAGACCGGAGGATCCGGGTTCACAGCCAGCCTCAGCTACTTAGTGAGGCCCTCTGCAACTTAGTGAGACCCTGTTTCAAAACAAAGAATAAAAAGTAGGTCTGGGGATGTAGCTCGGAGGTAGAATGCCCCTGGGTTCAATCCCCAGTACCACAAAAATAAATAAATAAATAAATAAATAAAAGTACATGATTATATTTAAAAAATACAATTTGAAGTTCTATTGATTACAGTCATGAAATATCCATTGAGATAAAGTGATTGCTATTGCCTTAGAGAAATCAGCTTTATTTTTTCTGCTCAAAATTGTTTTAAAGTATAAACATGCCTTCAACACAGTTATGTTATTGTAAGATATATACAAATTATTGGACATTTTTTTTCAAGTTTGAGGGGGAATAAAAACAACCTTCAAATAAGCATTCTTGTAGCTAATCTCCTTCATTCTAACTTCTTATCTGAGCTTAACCTAGATGAAACGCAAGGCTTTTAGTGCAAACTGAAGATGTAGTTTTAATTTTAGATGTTGAGATTAGATGTCAAAACATCTTATTCAAGCCGACTGATCCATATAGTTGTTTTTGCAATGCACAGTAAATCTCAGGCAAGGGAATTTCATATTTTTATCCTTGAAATTCTCTGGCATTATGCCATTGTTCTTAGCATAACATTATTAATACTGCATTTGTTGTCTATGGATTCCTAGGGAGTTGAATGCAGTGGTTTAAAGAAAATAATTATTAAGATATCTTTGGGAACAACATAATATTTCTTAGTGTTTGAAGGGTGTGCTGAATGGTTCGGAATTGTTAAGAGTCTTTGGTGTGTGAGAGAGGCTACATTAAAGAGCATAAGTATGTCAATCACTAGATATCAAAAACCTTTTTAAAAATATTATACAGACAGATCATAGGTTTGAGGCCATCCTCAGCAACTTAGGGAGACCCTCAGCAACTTAGAGAGATCCTGTTTCAGAATTTAAAAGGTGGGGGCTAGGGGTATAAATCAGAGGTAGAGTGCCCCTGGGTTCAAACCCCAGCACCCCTCCCCTCAATATATATATATTATTATATATATGTATTATATAAAATACAATTTAATGGTTCTTAATATATTTACAGAATTGTACAGTCCTTACTAATATTTAATTCCAGAACATATTTACCCTCAAAAGAAACCCAGTGCCCATTAGCAGTCCCTCTGCACTTACTACCAATCTCCCCATCCCTAAATAAAATCATATAATATGTGGTCTTTTTTATTGTGGTGAAAAACACATAACATAAAATTGCTCCTCTTAATCATTTTTAAGTGTACTTTTCAGTAGTGTTAGTTATATTCACATTATAGTGAATCAGATCTCTAGAACTTTTTCATTTTGCAAATCTGAAACTCTATGCTCATTAAACAGGAACTTCCGTTTACCCTTATCCCTGGTATACCATTCTACTATCTGTCTGTATGGTTGTGACTACTCTAGATTCCTATATAAATGGAATCATAAAGAGATTGTCTTTGTCTTTTTTATGTTGTAGCATGTAACAGGATATAGTTCTTTCTTTCTTTCTTTCTTTTTTTTTGGTTCTGGGTATTGAACCCAGATACATTCTACCTCTGAGCTACACCCCCATCCCTTTTTAATATTTATTTATTTATTTGTTTTTGTGGTACTGGGGATGGAACTCAGGGGCATTCTACCTTTGAGCTACACCCCCAGCCCTATTTTATTCTTTTTATTTTGATACAGGGTCTCGCTAAGTTGCAGAGGGCCTCATTAAGTTGCTGAGGCTGGCCATGAACCTGCAATCCTCCTGTCTCAGCCTCCCAAGTACTGGGATTACAAGTGTAATTACAAGCGGCACCATGCCTGGCTTGTTTTTGTTTTTTGAAACATAGTCTTGCTAGGTTGCTGAGAATCTTGCTATGTTGCTGAGGTTGTTCTTGAACCTGTGATCCTCCTGTCTCGGCTTCCCAAGTACTGGGATTATAGGCACGCACCACCATGCCTGGCTGATATAGTTCCTTTTTTTAAGGCAGAATCATATTGTATTGTATGTGCCTACCACATTTGTTTATCCATTCATATGGTGATGGATATCTGGGTTGCTTCCACCTTATGACTACTATGAATACTGCTGCTATGAACATGAGTACAAATATCTCTTTGGCACTTTGTTCTCATATCTTTGGGATATATACCCAGAGGTGGAATTGCTGAATCATGATAGTTTCTATTTTTAATTTTTTTTTAAAACTTCCATATTGCTTTCCATAGAGACTGTACCATTTTACAATCCCACCAACAGTGCACTAGAGTTTCAATTTCTTCACATCTTCAACAACACTTGACATTTTGTGTTTCTGTTCTGTTTTGTTTGATAGTAGTCATTCCTGTGAGGTATGTGAGTTAATATGTGTGTGATATCTCTTTGTGGTTTTGACCTGCATTTCTCTTTTTTTTTTATGCTTAGCAGTGTTAGATATCTTTTTATATGCTCAATGTCCATTTGGATATCATCTTTGGAGAAATTTCTTTTCTTCTTTTTTTTTTTTGCAGTACCAGGGATTGAACCCAGGGGAATTCTACCTCCAAGCTACATCCCCAGCCCTATTTTTAATATTTTATTTTGAAACTCGGTCTCATGAAGTTGCAGAGGTCTCACTAAGTAGCTGAGGCTGGCAGCGAACCCGGATCCTCCGGTCTCCGCCTCCCAAGTACTGGGATTACAAGCGTGCGCCACCACATCCTTTGTCTACTTTTAATCAGGCAAGTTGATTTTTGTTGTTGTTGTTGTCATAGGATTTTTTTAATATTCTGGATATTAGCCCCTTATCAGATATATGATTTGTAAATATTTTATCCTATTCCCTAAGTTGTCTTTCATTCTCTTGACTTTGTCTTTTGATGCATATAGTTTTCAGTTTAACACAGTCCTGTTGGTCTATTTTTGCTTTTGTTGCCTGTGCTTTTGGTGTCATTCAAAGAAATCTTTCCAAAAACTTAGTACAAATATATGTACAGAGTCAACTTTTTTTTTTTTTTGCGGTACCGGGGATTGAACGCAGGGGCGCCCCTGGCCCTACTTTTTATACTTTATTTTGAAACCGAGTCTCATGAAATTGTGGAGGGCCTCACTAAGGAGAGAGGGAGAGAGAGAGAGACAGGGAGAGAGAGAGAGAGAGCTGAGGTTGGCCACGAACCCGGATCCTCCCGTCTCCGCCTCCCAAAGTACTGGGATTACAAGCGTGCGCCACCACGCCCAGCCAGAGTCAACTTTTGATGATAAAATTAGAGTTCAATAATTCAAACATCAATCTAGGAGTCATTTGTATTTGCATTTAAAATGCAATTTGTACTTATATCTGATTGTGGTTGTGCTTACTGTTCTGAAAGATAATTGCCAGAAAAAAATCATGAAGTTTCTTTATGAATATGATTCAATAAAAGCTGGAAATATGTGCAGTTTTCTTGGCTCAAGCCTCAGTTTAAGACTTTCTTGATGTGAGGTAACTTTTTCTATGTGTTTCTTTCAAAGAATTATCTTGATAGGATGCAGGCTATACAATACAAGGAAGTAAACCAGATTTGTTTTTAACAAATGAGAAAAGAATATAAGCAGACTAATTTATGTTTCATCTGCAGAGACATATCACAGATGAACTAAACTTCAATAAAAGATACACATAATTAAGATTTAACTCTATAACAATGCCCAAGTTACAGGGACTTGTGCTTCTTCTCTAAAACAAATTCGTTTTCTCACTTGTAGGTGTGTGAGTTTGTATGTGGGAGGGGTTAGTTTGGAGTGATGCAGTGAACACATCCCCCTGGCTCTCAAAGCCTCCTCTGCCCTCCTCCTCCTCTTGTTCCTTTTTCTGTGTGAATGGCTTCCTGTTCACCCACTTACTAAAACAGAAACTTGGACAGCCTCCCTCAGTCTTCATCTCCCTCACCCCTCCCATCCATGCAATCACTGAATTCTTTCCGTTTTCCTCCAAATCATAAGGCTGTGCGCTCTCTCTGTCCTTACTGACAGCAGGCTGCGCTTCCCAGTGCTACAGCAGCCTTGACATTTGTCCGTCTGCCTAGGCTCACCCTTTTAAATCTGAAGTCACATTTCTGAAATACTATTTACTTAGGTCTATCTCTTATATAAAACCCTTACATGATTCTCAATTGCTCTTAGGAATAATACTGAACTTCTAACCTGGTTCACAGGCCTTTCTCTGGCACATGCTCTGACACAACCTCATCCATCCTCCCTAACTTACCCTCTTGTAGCCTTTGTTTGGTGGTCTTCTGATTACTTCTCTGCTTGCTGTATCCTTCAGTAGACTGTGCGGTTCTTGAGGTTGAGTCATGCCAGTCCAGGTCATTGCTGTAGTCCTTTTATCAAATGCAAGATCAAATAATATATCAGGAATGATGCAATAAATATGTGTTGCATGAATGAAAGATGCCGTGCATGTAAGCTATATGGAAGTCTTTCTTCTTCCCAATTGCAATTTTTCTTACAGTAGCTTAGTGTATCCACTATTTTATGCCTCCCAAGGAAGCTTAAACAAGTTCTGAAGAAATGAGACACAGCGAATCCTCTAGGCTTCCAAATCCTCATCTGCATGATGAAAGTTCAAGCCCTTGCAAGTGAATCTGTAAGCTAAAGGATTTGGACCAGGTCATCTGTGAAGCCATACTAGTTTACCTAAAACTCCAGAGTAACTAGCACATATCTAATATATACAAGTGTTGGTTCTAAATCTATGTTTAGTGGCCTTCTAAAACTTAATCTTTAATAAGGTTTAAACTTTTTTTAATGTCAATTATGTGTCATTTTCAACTTATGTTTGACTTGCCTCTATGATAGTGCTGTATATAAACATTACTGTTTGTGAATACCTTCACTGTAAACTGTAAAACTATAAAAGTAGAGGAAATGAATGTGTTCATGTTTATTTGCCTATATGAAATTTATATTTGTTTTTTATTTTATTAGTTACATTATATGAAGTACTATTCCCACTGTGGTGAGTGATTTCTGAGGGTAATTGCCATATTGCATGAGGTGCTGATGCTCCTTAAAGAAGAACACAAAATAAATTCACAATCATAATGGAAATAATTACATTGTTTACTCTGAAGACCCATGCGTGGACATCTCATCAGAAATGGTGCATATGAAAATTAGCTCGATTGAATTTTAACTGTAATAACCATAGAAATTTCTTTTATTCATGCACCTTTGATGTATGTTACATTTCGGTTCTCTGCCTCTTTTTGCGACAACTCAGTAAATACCTGTCTCACTCAGCATAGGCAGGGAACTGAGAAAGTACCTATTTTCCTCTTCTTGCTCCCCACATATGATCAGCAATGGCTGTGGAGAGGTGAGCTCCGGTCATATGCTTCCCAGCTGCAAAATTCCAGAGGGAAAGACAGCATGACAGGGAGTGTCATGAGATTTCTGTGCTGATGCCCCTGACAGAACCACAGCAATTCCAAGCCTACGTCACAGTCACAGCGTTCCCCACCCAAATCACAACTGCTTCCCACAGAGAAGTGGTTCACTTACCACTCTCTTGGTTGTTGGAGGCTTCAATACAACAGGGCACCAAATACATTCCTTGCCCAGTGGCAGAGTTACAAACTATCACATCATGCCAAAGGATGTCTTGGCTGGGAGTATAATTATCAACTAGAGGAAATGATTCTGATCCAGAAAAGGAGGCTTTAGTATCCCACAGGTTTCCCGTTTATTGCTTCCTACCCCCAGGCTTTATTTCAGAAAGATGCCACTGTAAGAAGCCTCTTCTCTTTAGCAAACTGTTTTTCAACTGTAGTGCATCTCTGAAGGCAAATGTCCCTTGAGCGTGTATTTTTATGTGTATTTTATTCTTTAATGATAACACAGATACCCGTCCATTTTGTATGCACATCAGTTCAGGAAAAGGGCAAGAGTAGTGTTTTCCCAGGTAAACAGTCTGGCCAACACATAGAAATGTTACTGAATCAGATATTAACAAATACTGCTCCCAGCAAATGGAAGTCCACTTAAAATCTAGTCTTGATAACGCAACATGATTATGCCAGCCCACTATTTTCTCTTTCTACTGGCACTGCAACTATGTCTTTGAAAAACACTGTTTAGTTGATGGGCACTGTTCTTTCTCACTGTAATCACTGCCACACGTCCTGCCCACTCACCAGTGCCACTCACCTCTGCAGCCCCTTCCTAATTACCACTCTCATCTCCTGATCTCCGGAGCACTCTTGCCTTCCACCCTGGTACTGCACCTGACTCCTCTCATCCTGGGGACACTTTCAACACCTGGGTCTGTATCTTGACTTTTCTAGTTCTGATAGCCTCATTAAACAGCAAACCTCAAACTTGTCTTCAGTTGAAACTGTGCTATGTTTGTAATCTTGATCCCTGAACTCTCTCTCTCTGGCCAACAGGTAGGCTACGCTTGCAACTCACTTTCCTTGATGCTCACTGAAGTGACCCTTTACACTGGCATGAGCTTCAATTATCCTATTCTTTCAGTATACCTAGGTTGAAGACCCAACTGGCTATGGGACCTTCAGAAATCCACCAAGTGTCCACAGACCTCAGTTTCCTTCTGTGTAAAATAGGTCTGCATTTGTAGGCTCCCTTCCAGCTCTAACATTTTATAAACTATGATTAGTAATAAGAGTCTTTTTGAGATAAGCATGCTAGTGAATCTAATTATAAAATCTCTATAGTTTTAATATAAGCTATCCATTTTTGCCTGTTACACCTGTGAGGATGTGCTCTTTGATTTTTCACTTTGTCCTAGTCTGGAAGCATCTAAGTGACTATACTACCATGCAATGGAGGGACTCATTAAAATGATTAAATAGCTGTCGGGTGTGGTGGCGCACGCTTGTAATCCCAGTACTTTGGGAGGCGGAGACCGGAGGATCCGGGTTCGCGGCCAGCCTCAGCTCTCTCTCTCTCTCTCTCTCTCTCTACCTAGTGAGGCCCTCCGCAACTTCGTGAGACCCGGTTTCAAAATAAAGTATAAAAAAATAGGGCCGGGGGTGTAGCCCGGAGGTAGAACACCCCTGGGTTCAATCCCCGCAAAAAAAAAAAAAGATTAAATAGGATGTTAAGACCTATCTCCCTATCTCCATATAAAAAAAATTGTTAAACTAAAATTTCAATTACATTACTTAAGACCTAAGACTCTATGTCTTCTCTAAAATCTCTTATTTATTGTTATTGAAGATTTTTATTTTACATAGCAAGTGCTAGAAAATATGTATCAGAAATGAAATACACCAGCTGGACGTGGTGACGCATGCTTGTAATCCCAGTACTTGGGAGGCTGAGACCAGAGGATCCAGTTTCGCGGCCAGCCTCAGCTATTTAGTGAGGCCCTCCACAACCTAATGAAACCCTGTTTCAAAATAAAGAATAAAAAATAGGGCTGGGGATGTAGCTTGGAGGTAGAATGCCCCTGAGTTCAATCCCTAGTACCGCGAAAAAAAAAAAAAAGAAATGAAATATACCTAAGAAAAATAAGCAGAACCATATGCCAGATAATCTAAAGAATCTTGTCTATGCTAAGGGTCTCTTTACTCTTTACTTTCCCTGTAAAAGCTGTGGGAAATGTTTGGAATATTTATCTAAGGAACCTGAAGATATGCTGAGATAGTTAAAACCATAACTATTCAATTAGGACTCAATTGTAAATCAGCCGATGGCTGGGTTGCTTTAGTAGGGGACACTGACACAGAGAGTTCATTTCTTAATTTCCAGAGTAAATGAGGGCATACATTTAAAAATAAAAATGTTGCCTTGAAGCAGTGTTACAGAACACAAATAAGGTTCAGAGCCTTTGTTTAATTTCTCTTCAGCACTTTTGCAGTCCTCTTAAAAACACAGCATTTATTTCTCAGCTTCTACACAGGATGCTCCAAGAACCCTAAATCTGTGTTCCAGAGTGAAATATGAATGTGAGTGGGGGTGATTTTGTGAGCCTCTGGACTGTGCTTGTCATGTTGCCAAAGATTGACTTTCTCTTTTTATTAATTTGGAGACAGACTGAAAACAGAAACTATATACATATATTATATATATATATATATATATATATATATATATATATTTGGTTAAATATATATATATATATATATATACATATTTGGTTAAAGAATTTCAGTATGTTAAAATTCTGCAAGATGCTTTAATTTACCTGTGCTTCATCCTACAGTTCGTCATCAGTGACACTTTTCAAGTGCCTGTGGTCTGTGGGGTACTTTGTTATGTAATCTCTGAGCAACACATAGTTTCTGCCCTCATGTAATTTACAGTCTTAGGAAAATTGTTAAGATCAAAGCTAAAATGAAAAAAAATAGTCTGAAATATGTGTGTGTATAAATATAAATGTTCTGTATTAAGTCTACAATTAACTTGACTTGCTAATACAGTGTTAATGAAATCATTGCAATTATAACTTTTAGCTAAATAACAGGGACACTCATTTTGGCTAAATTAAAGAAATAACTTAAAGCAGTGAAATTAATTGTGAGCAAAATCCTCTTATCTGGAATATTCCAATATGACCAGATACCAAGTTTAAAAATTGTTTTTAGAAAGAAGATATATAGGCAGACTATTATGTCAGGCACATACTAGATAAACAATAAATACTTATTGATTATATTAAAAGAGCAGACAGAAAAAAATGTAAACTGATATTGGAGCAAATGCTAGCAGTATTATGGATCATATATGCCAAATAAATTTTGATATTAAAGCAATTAATGTTAGTGGGAACCAGTTAGGGTAGTTCTTCTTGAGTAACTGACCACTGAGATGACCCAAAGTGGTAGGAGATCAGTGTGTATTCTGATTTTACTTAGAATGTCCTATTCAATTCCTGGAAACCTTCAATTCATCCTCTATAACTCAAAACTGGCCAATATTGTATCTTTCCATTGTAACTGCCAGACCTCTCCAAGGATTACTTCACCTTCAGTATTTATGCAACAAATAGTTTTGAGTGTTGACTGTGTACCTGAGAATACAAGGGTACATCCACCTAACTAAAGTCCCTGTTAACATGCACCCCACATTGACAGAAATATAACAATAGTAACAACATTGTGTGTGTGTGTGTGTGTGTGTGTGTGTGTGTGTGTGTGTGTGTGTCCATACGTATTACTGTCATGGAGAAAGATACAATTAAGAGGGATAGGAAGTAGCTAGGAGCCTTGAAGGGATGCCTGTTATGTGATTGTTAGGGAACTATGATGACATTTGATTAGATACTTGAAGGAAATGAGGGAGGGAGCCATGCAGCTATTGGTGGTGGGTGATGTTAGGCAGAGGGACCAAAAAGCATAAACTCCCTGAGACAGTAGCATTCTTGATGTACTCAGAGGACCGCAGGATAGCCAGTGTGAATAAGAGTTGAGCAAGTGAGAACATTATGCTAAGTGAGATTAGCCAGTCACAGAAAGTGAAGGGTCATGTTTTCTCTCATATGCAGAAGGTAGGGAGAAATGGGGATACAGGAGGGACTCCAGATAAAGGAGAAAAACCCCTAGTGGAGCAATGGAGGGGATCTAGGGGAAGGTAGGGAGGAGGGAGAATTGAATGAAGGAAACACTTCCATTGACACTGTGTATATACATGAAATTATCAATGCCAATCTCAGTATCATGTGTAGGGAAGAGGAGAGAATGGGGTGGGAGCTAGAGGGAAGTTCACCAAGTGCTATGTGCATGTTTGTCCCTGTCACTATGAACATTATGATGTGAGACTATAATGCACCAATAAAAATATATATTTAAAAATATATATATTTATATATAACATATATATAAATATTTATTTATAACATATATTTATTTATAACATATATATATATATATATATATATATATATGTTTTAGTAGAGCAAGTGAAAAGTTGGGTGTGGTTGTGCATGCCTGTAACTCCAGTACTTGAGAGGCTGAGACAGGATAATGACAGGTTTGAGACCAGTCTCAGCAACTTAATGAGACCCTCAGCAACTTAGTGAGACCCTGTTTCAAAATGAAAAGTAAAATAGGGCAAAGGGTGTTGCTTGGAGGTAGAATGCCCCTGGATTCAATAGCTGGTACAAAAAAAAAAAAAAGAGTAGAGCAAGTGAGGTGGTTAGAAGGAGATAAACTCAGAGATATTGGGAGAGTTGTACTGTGTAGGGCTTTATAGCCCATTTGTGGATGTGAGCAAAGGAAAAGACTAATCTGGAGTGGGGACAGACTCAGGCTGGCCCCATATTGAGAAGAGGGAATAAGGAAGGGCAAGAGATAAAATAGGAAAAAGGATTAGAAGCTATTACAGTAGTTCAAAAGAGATGTGCTCAGACCAATAGTGGTAGATGGTAAGAAGTATTTGCATTCTAGATATATTTTGAAGGGAGATCTAACAAGATTTTCTGATAAATTATATGTGAATGAAAGATAAAGAGAGGAGTCAATAATGCTTTAATGGTTTTAACCTGGAAGGATGGAGATGCTATTAACTGCAATTGGGAAGATTGGGAAGACTGGGGAACTGGTAGAAAGTGGAGAATCAGGCTTTTAGTTTGGGATATATAAAGTTTTAGATGCACATGACACATTTGAATAGAGATAACAAGGAGACAGTTTCATATATGAGTTTGAGCTTCATACACACACACACATATACATACATACATCTGTATCTGTGTGTACATGTAAGTATCAATGGAGTTTAAACACATGAATATGGATGAGATTAACTAATTAGGAAGTGAGTTGGGATTAAGAGACGTATGAGGCTTGAGTCCTGGGGAATTACATTTAGAGACAACAGGAAAAATCATCAAGGGAGACTGAGCAGGTGCAGAAGATGAGGCAGAAGGGGAATTAAGAAAGCACTCCATTGAGGAAGCCCAATGACATGCACATTTTAAGGAGAAAGTGATCGGGTGTCAGAGGGTACTGACGCCAGCAAGAGCTGTTTTGATAGAATGGTAGGGACTAAAGCCAAGTGCCATGGGTTCAAGAAAATATGGGAGGGAAAGCAAGGAAGTAAAAAATATGGCAGATATGTGGGATCCAGAGAGTGCATTTCTGTGCTGAGAGGAGTGATCCTGCAGAGGAGAGAAGCAATGAAGGAAGTGATGGAGGGGAATTCCTACAGTGGTTTCTGTGACTAGGGAAGAGGTGGGGTTCTAAAAAGCTTACGTAGTTATGATAGGGCTTTAGAAAAAGAAAGTAGACTGAAAAGGTGAGCCTGGTAGTAGAGGTTCAAATCAGGAGGCAGCTGAAACAATCAGATGCTGAAATCCTGGAAACAGCCAGAAGTCACTTGAAGACAACAAGGATTTTGGAAGCTGGGACATTGAATAGTACTGCTACTCAAGAGAAGAAAAGGAAAGCAGGGAAATGTGTTCCCCTCAGTACAAGGTCTTTCAAAAACTTTGTTTTTAATAAGTGTCTTATGAATTAATATTTTAAATTGCTCTTGTGGGGAAATGTGCTTCTACTTCAGAGTTTAAGCTAGTTTTGTTAGGTTGGCACTAGGGATTTAACCCAGGGGCATTCTACCACTGAGCTATACCCCCAGCCCTTTTTTTTTTCCATACTGGGGATTGAACCCAGGGGCATTCTACCTCCGAGCTACACCCCCAGCCCTATTTTTTATTCTTCATTTTGAAACAGGGTCTCACTAAGTTGCAGAGGGTCTCACTAAATAGCTGAGGCTGGCTGTGAACCTGCAATCCTCTGGTCTCAGCCTCCCAAGTACTGGAATTACATGCGTGCGCTACCACGCCCAGCAACCGCCCAGCCCTTTTTATCTTTTATTTCAAAACAGGGCCTCACTAAGTTGCTGAGGCTGGCCTAAAACCTGCAATTCTCCCCTCTGAGCCTCCCAAGTACCGGGATTATAAGCATGCACCACCATGCCTGGCAAGAATCACTTTTAAGAATCACATTAACCAGGCGTGGTGGCGTACGCTTGTAATCTCAGTACTTGGGAGGCTAAGACAGGAGGATACGGGTTCACAGCCAGCCTCAGCTACTTAGTGAGGCCCTCCGCAACTTAATGATACCCTGTTTCAAAATAAACAATAAAAAATAGGGTAGCTCGGAGTGTAGAATGTCCCTGGGTTCAGTCCCCGGTACCACACACAAAAAAAATATTAAGAATCACTTTCAGTGTTGAAAGCCTATGAATCCATGAAAAAAGCCCATTAATACATTATAAAATTTAGAGGTCACATAATATGATATGTGTCATTTTTTCTGTCCTATATCCTTATCAGTCAATGCACATTACCATAGTCTTTTTCCCATTGACTCAGAGTCGTCCTCACCGTCCTCTCTTTTTAACCATCATCTTTTGGTTGGTTTTAGCATTTAAAAGCAAATCAGCATGTTATTGTTAATCTATGTTAATAAGATGGCAGTAACAATTAAGTCTTTTTAAACCACATGTGAACTGTAAGTATAATTGACCCTAAAATGTGAGAATGCTCTCTAAGCTCTCACTCAGATGAGCTCTGAGCCCCTCGAGAGTCAGCAGTGTGAGGCTGTGCATGTGCGGGGACAAGGTCAGCTCTGCTTCCATCTGTTACTCTTGACCAAGGGGTTCTATGGCTTTAAAACAAAAAAATGACTGGCCTTGCTGAATTCACTTCTGTTAACTGCTTCCTATTACTTTGTTCACCCAGCAGTGTTCTAGTCACTAATTCAGTTTCAAGACATCCTGAAGCTAGAAAGAATGATCCATGGTGGGAGGAAGTCTTCAGCATTTAGTCATTAGAATGGAAGATCCCATTTTCAGGAATACACTGTATTCTTTACCCTCTCCTGAATGGGTAACTGTCTTCAAAACCAAATGCAAATAAAGGAATTAGAATCCTTCAGTAGCTGTTGAATTACAGGAAACTAAACTTCCCCACAACATAAAGGAATCTGGTCACTTACAATTGTATTTCTCTTTACAGGGGAATTGGTAAGTGCTGAACTATGTAGACTAATTGTCCACTTAATTGAGGACCCTGAGTGCATGTGACCAACAGATGCTAGAGTGGTTGTTCCACAGAGAGGTGATGGATATGCTGGGTTTAAGTAGTTTCCCAAAACCATGTCATTGCAAATTATGTGTGTGTTTATTCTCTCTGAATAATTTGATCTTTAGCTTTACACATAGGTCAAAACAAATTCCTTATTAATTTTGAAGATCTACTTTGCATAACAGTAGGGGAAGTATTATTGCTAATAAGAAACACTGTATCTGGTTTTCTTCTTTTTTGGCCTGTAGACAAGACTGTGTAATAATGCAGTAATTCTAACTGAATATTTGCCAGGCTACCATTCAGGGTAGACCAATTTGTAGGTCTACAATTAAGGTGGATGGGATTCTAAATATAACCAACAACTTGGAAAACAGCAGAGTGAAGCGCTGAAGTGATGGCCATATAGATTGGAATATAGGCATGAATTTGAATCTGGAATATTAAATTCATGCATTCCAATACTTCTGATGATTCAAGTAACTTCCCTGTGGGTGGACTCCCAAGCTGTTCATGACTTAGCACCTAAGGTATATATTGAATCTTATTGCAACCTGGGACAGTCTGAATTAGATGTAGCCACATTTATTTAATAGTTTTGATGTGATAAGGGAGAATATTTTTGTTTTGCTTTGCACGTCTACCCTGAAATTTCAAAATCAACTTTTATTGATATTCTCAGATGCCTAGTTGTTTTATTAATGGATTTATTTCTAGAAGTTAAGGCAATAAACCAACCATATAGCTTGCAAAGAAGGAATAACCATGCCCAGATACAGTGGGTCACTAAGTCCACACCCAAAGATGTGGCATTCATCTAGAAACTCCACAGCTTTGTATTCCTTGAAAGGGATGGGTGGCCAAAGACACTGTTTATTCAGCTCTGGCCAGATTTTATGGGTATGGTGTTGCTTTTATTCTGGAGCTAATGAGGAGCTTCTCAGAAGATCTTAAAGTACCCCTTTTACAGAAAGTAGGAGCAGAAACTTAGAACCATAATAACAAGCATTCACTAATATTTATGAAGCTTTATTTACTGACAGGCACTGATCCAAGTGCTTTTGAGAATTAATTCTCATGGCAATCCTATGAAGTTGGAGTATTATTTCCTCCTTTAGAAGCTTAGATGACATGTCCAAGGCCACTATGATAAACATGGTGAAACCAACCATTCAGACCTAGGCAGTGCGCATTCAGTCTCCACTGGGCTGCATGGGGTGCACTGTGCTCTCTGATTCCTGCCTTTTCATTGTGAGAATTTATGATCTTTGATATTGATTCGTTGCTTTCTTCATAAAATTTATCAATCAATATACAGGGTGAGGAGATACAAAGTAGTATCTCTAAGTTTATTAAATAAATACTTCCCTGATAATTTAAGTGAAATTTCCTATTGTAAAATGAGATGTGCATTCAATGGGATAGAGAAAGAGCCCTGGATTTGGAATTAATGACATTAAATCTCTCAAACATCTTTTTTCTTATTTCAACAAATTTAGTGCTTTTTTATGTTTTATACTCTAATATACCTGATATTTACCAAATTAGGAATACAAATATTTTAATTACAAAAACAATTTTTATTTGTGTAGTACTTTGTAATTTACAAAATCAAAACATTTTATGGTCCATGGCTTTATCTAGTAAATATATTTAATGATATTTTGATTTTATGAATAAATGAATATGTAAATAACAGATGAGTAGTTTTATAGTTCATGTACTATATGATGAAAAATACATTATTTCCGCTGGGTGCTCAGCGGTAGAGTGCTTGACTAACATGCATGATACCCTGGGTTTGATCCTCACAACCATGAGAGAAAAAAAATAATAACATTTGGCCATTATTTCACACAAATTTCTAAGATGGAGAGGATATGAATTTGTATTACCTCCACTTACATTAAGAAAAGGTATCTTTCCAAAGGGACTAAAATCAGAATATAGTGATACATGCACATCCATGTTCATAGCAGCACAATTCACAATAGCCGAAGCATGGAACCAACCTAGGTGTCCATCGACAGACGAATGGATTACACAATTATGGGATATACACAGAATGGAATTCTATTCCACAATAAAGAAGAACAAAATTATATTTATTGCAGGAAAATGGATGGACCTGGAGAACATTATGTTAAGTGAGATTAGCCAGTCACAGAAAGTGAAGGGTCATAAGATCTCTCTCACATGCAGAAGCTAGGTAGTAATCGGGATACCAGAGGGACTTCAGATAATGGAGGAGAAACCCCAGTGGAACAGTGGAGGAGGTCTGGGGGAATGTGGTGGTGGGAGGAGGGAGAATTGATGAAGGAAACACTTCCACTGATGTTATGTACATATGTTGTATCCGTCAGCATTCTTGCAGCCATAATCTAAAGAACTGACCACATAACGTAGAGGAAAGAAGATTTATTTTCTTATGGTTTCGGGCTCAGTCCATGTGAGGCCAGGGACCCCGGATCTCAGGGCATGGCAGAGAGAGAGCACATGGGCTACGTTCACATCATGGAGGCCAGAAGCAAAAGAGAGAGAGAGCAGGGGGAGGAGGATCCATATATAATCTCCAAAACTGCACCCCCAGGGACCACCTCCTCCAGCCACACCCTACCGGACTACCAAGTACCACCCAAGTAAATCCATTACAATGGATTTATCCACTTCTGGGATTACAACCCTCATGACTCAATTACATCAGTTCCAAACAACAATTTATGAGCTTTCAAGGGGCCATTCTATATATAACCATAACATATGTGAAATTATCAATGTCAATCTTGATATCATGTAGGGGAAAGGGGAGGGAATGGGGATGGAGCTGGGGGGAAGCTCACCACGTGCTGTATGCATGTATGTTCCTGTCACTCTGAACTACATTATGATGTGAGACTACAATGCACCAATAAAAGTATATAAAAAAGTTAAGCCAAACAAATTATCAGTAATAGAAGTTTTAGAGCTAAACTAAGGTTGTTTTGATTCAGTGTATAATAATGTGATAACATAAACTAAGAATAGTAACAGTAGTAATAATGACATGGTGATGGTGAAATCCTGCCTAAGGATATTTATGTTTGAGGCTTCCTGCAGCAATGTCTGCATCACCAAGAAAATGTTTGTATCCTCAGAGAAAGACATGTAGGGCCACATTACCTACATGGCATCATTACCAAA
Organism: Glis glis; assembly: GCA_004027185.1. Lineage (NCBI taxonomy): Eukaryota > Metazoa > Chordata > Mammalia > Rodentia > Gliridae > Glis > Glis glis. The sequence goes on from PVJS01022651.1 coordinate 23,866, forward strand.
GTTCTAGGATGTGCAGCTTGGGGAACGGTTTTACCCACATACTCCGAAGCATTCTTCTTGTACACTCCTCCTCACCAGACTCTCAAGAGACTATTAGAACAGAACATAGTGCAATGCAGTATTTTCAAAAAGAATCTTCCTTCTGAGTGACCTAAAGGCTTAAGACTGTTCATCAGAATAATTTATAGGATCAGGATGCATGGACACAGAGGTAGTATCTGGAACACTGTATGGATGAACCTACAGCTAGACTAATAGAAACAATGTGAACTAAGCCAGGAAATGTTTCCATCCCTCCCTCTCTTTCTTCCCTCCCTTCCTTCCCTCCTTCCCTCCCTCCCTCCCTCCTTTCCTCCTTCCTTCCTTCCTTCCTTCCTTCCTTCCTTCCTTCCTTCCTTCCTTCCTTTTTTGTACTAGGAATTGAACCCAGGACCCTTCTATCTCCAAGCTATACTCCTAGCACTTTTTATTTTTTGTTATGAAACAGGGTCTTGCTAAGTTGCTGAGGGTCTTGCTGAGTTACCATGCACTGGCCTCAAACTTGCGATTCTCCTGTCTCAACCTCCTAAGTACTAGGATTACAGGTGTGTGCCACCATGCCTGGGTAAAATTTTTCATTTTTTGAAAGACACGGACACCTTGGTCAAGTGTGTCAAACGAGAGCAGAGCTGCTCCAGTCCTTCATGTCCCAGCCCTCGCAGCTCCCCTTCCCATTGCAGCCTCTGAAGGGGCTTCAGGGACTCAAGGCTGCAAGTTTGAAACTGCCTTTCTAGGCCATAGGGAGTTTTGAAGAAGTTTCTCTGTTCTAAACACAACATAACACAACACACACACACACACACACACACACACACACACACACCTCTAATGAAAGCAAAACTCTTGAGGGTTTTGCTAGATAGAACTTTGGCAAATTTGGTTACTCTCTGATTGTTTCTTCCTCTTTTTTTCTGACTATCCTCATCAGTTAACACATTTCTTCTCCTGACAATAGCTAGGTTTATTCTTCCCCCTCTGGGCCTCAGGGGCTTCTGTCACCCTAGAAGACGTTTGCTTATACCTTATGTCTTCTTCTCTGGGCTGATTTTGTTAAACCTGTCTTCAGAATGCCTCTGGTATCTCACGGGTGATCTTCATTTGTATTCCCTGCCCTTGGCTCTTACAGTATTAGGAAGTTCAGTTAATTTGGTCAGATAAGGAGGAAAAAAAGCTATAGTTATTATAATATTATTGATGTTTTGTGTACCATTGAACTTGCAAGTTCAATTTTCATTTGCTCAGTTCTCTTGTAATTCCTCATCCATATGTCTAGATTATCTTTGCATGTTGGCAGAATTTGGGTGTGGTCAATGTTGTAAACTTTAGCTACCTCACTGGAGTAAGTTGTCTACCTATAATTGTTTATTTCATGTCACTAACCTTGCAATGGATTGTTTGTCTTTTTTCTTGATTACTGGTTTTGAGGTTGATGTTGGCTGAAATCTTTTGATAAGAGTCCTGGCCCATTACAATTGGGGAACTATAGTTTGACTTCACTGTACCCCTAATGCTCACTGTTAACTGTTTGTAATTGAACCTTGACACTTAGATATCATAACAATCATGATTTAGCAATGAAAATATTTTGATAGATTATTAATTGTGAGATTCTAATAAATAATTGATTCATGTAAGGTATAATTAACTGACAAATTTTATAATAGTAGTTTTCAAATAGAATGGAATCAGATCTCTTGATATAAAAACATGATTTTAGCCTACTCTCTCAAATCTTCTTTAATATCTTTAAAACTAATCTGTTGAAGCATTATGTAAGGACATAGCATATTTATTTAATAGATATATTTTTATCATACTTTCATACATGATTAAACATAATAAAGTGTTAAAACATCAGTTGGAGGTATGCTTCCATGGATTTTAATTACATGGGGGCTCTCGTCAAAGACTGGCTTAAGAAAGGACATTTGAAATAATTAAACATTACTTTATTTTATTTTGTAAGAAGCAAAATAGTGTTTTGTACAATAACAACAAACAGATATTTTGGCAACTGTGTGGAAGATTTTAGATGATGTTTATAAAATCCTCTGTGACAGTGAAGTCCTTACACTGATTCTACATGCAGAAGTTTGCTTGAATCCCATTGACAGTGCTGTGCCCGTGCATTGTCGTCAGCTGGTGACATGTGGACGAATCAGACAATCTCATCGTCTACACAGAACTTCTATGAGTTCCGTTCAGTGCTCTCACTAGTAACTTTGGCTTTCTTAGATCTTTTATTATGTTTTTAGTATATTTTTAAATGAACAAGAAAGCGACAAAATGTTGGTAGGAATTTCCATATTTTCAGTCCAGAGGAATCATCATTCTTACTTTTAAAGTCCATAATACCAAATAAATTATAGATGGTAGATAATAAAAGATATTTCCAGAATGAAGCCCCCTTCATCCAAATATATTATCACCTCTTTGTCATTTCTGTTACATCATATCATCTGCTGATGATCTCTTAACGTTTGTACCTATGGAATCCAAGCTAAATTGAGTGTAAATAAAAGAGATTATTAAGAACTTTTAGTTAGAGACAGCTGACCAGGAGAATATGCTTTCCTTCCATCTCTGATTAAATATTTTAAAAGAGATAAAATTTAACAGAGAAGAGAAATTCTGGGCTGAAAGTCAGCAAATTCCATAGGGGTTTAAGAAGAAGTTCTGCTACAAACAGGGATTGATCGAGTTGTACCTTCATCCCTCTCCCCAGTTTCTGTTCCTAGAACAGAGTTATCTGTCAGGTGCTTGGCAAACAAAAACAAAACAGATGGCTCCTCTGTACAAGAATTGAATGGATTGACTAGGGAAACCTCGGGCTCCTAGCGTGGGTATTGATGTTCAACAGTAAAGGGAGCAAAACTCCTCTTAGTCTATCAGTTGAGGGGATTGCACAAAACTTGCCAGATGGTTCCCTGCTCATTTACCTTGACCTGCTAATTGGCAAGTTTCATCCTTTGCCTTTGATTCCCCTCCCCCATGCTGCCTTGAACCCACACAAATGTCCCACTCAAGGGAAAAACTTGGTGAGGAAAATACCCTTCTTCCCCATCAGAAAATCCATTCAGCAACCCCATCTTCCTTTTGTAACTATGAATAGGTTTACCAGTGATTGCCAGTATTATGAAGAGACCCAAGAAGATGAAAGTAAAAGAGCAAATGAACAAAGAAGAAAACTGATTCCAGAAGAAAGAATTGACAATTCAGAGAACACAAGTATCTTCTTTAATTCATCAAATATATTCAGAAATATTTGAGAATATATTGTACCCACAAAATAAGAATTAGTCATAGTATGATAAAGGAGCCATTAGAGATCTAGACAGCACTCCTAAGAAATACAAATATGATTGTTGGAATTAAATCAATAAAGTTATAAAACAACATTGAGACAATCTTGCAGAAATAGAGCAAAACAACAAAGTATCGATAAAATCTATAAGGCAAATAAAAGAGGTAAAGTCTAAGAATCTCAGAAAAAAACATGGAAAATTTTAAAAAATTAACAAGAAAATAGTCAAAGACCATACCAAGATCTGAAGAAAGATATTGTCATTTGATTGCTTCCATATAATATTCTGCACCCAGATATATCAGATTTATATCTAACTTCTTGGGAGCAGCACTGGACACCTGAAAACAGAGCACTATTTTCAGAGTTACAAAGAAAAAACTTATTTTCAACTTGAAATGATACCTGCCCTCTATTCTATAATAGCAGACTGAAGACATTTTCAGATTTTCAAGAACTCAGAACATTTCTGTCCTAATCCATCACCAAACAGTGTAGTGGGTTAAAGATTGCTGTAAGGTCAACATTCCTCCCATAGAGATATGTGACTCTGTGACTGCTTAGACCAGTTGAATACAGTACAGTGACACTGTAGTGCCAGTTTCCACACCTGAGCTTGAAGAAACTAGCAGCATATACTTCCTATCCCTTGGAACACACTTTTCTTGAATGGCCAAATTTTTCACTCAGGTTGACAGTCCTAGTTGAGCCCAGCCTTCCAGTTATCCTATCCAAGGAGTTGCAAATAATGCTATATTTGAATTAACAACATTTTCATAAGAAACAATTTAATGATATGAAATTAGATAGAGCCCAGTTAGCTAACTTTGATTTACTTGGACAAAATGTGTAGTTAATTGCAATGAGTAACTAACTGATAATTGCTCCAAAAAGTAGATATGGAGGAGGCATTCAATTTAACAGAAAGAGAGTCAAGTGCCTTGTGCTATAGAATTCTATATGCTTTTTTTCATTCTAGCAATAGCCCTATCTAGGAGAGCAAGTACAACCTCACTATAGGGAAGCAAGCCTTTTTGGAGGCAAGATGTTGGATACAATGATTATGGTAAAAATTTTAGAACAGAGGTAGTAAGAATAGAAAGGCCACTTGGGTTACACTGTCATAATCTTTAATTACTGGGTTGTACAATTCATACTTTTGTAGACATTGAGAATAATTAAAGATTTTGGGGTTGGCATGGAGAAAAGATGCTCCTTTCAGGTAATACTGGGATCAGGAACAAAGCCTAGTGATCTGGAACACATCTAGCCAGATATTCTGAGAAGGTCAATTTGTGACAAGGAGGTGAAGTGTCATTTGTATCGATTACCCGTTAAGAGGAGTTTTATGTTATTGGAGGAAAGAACCCACATAAACAATGGGCAGAGGAGTGAGGGGAGCAGAGGTTAAAGTAGAACAGAGCTTCCAGTTTCCATTTCTGGAGCATGCTGGTAGGAATGTGAATGGCACTGCTGCTCTGGAAAATAGCCACATTCTTATAAAACTAAACTTGCAACTAAGATGAGACATGGCAATTGTCACTGAGACGTTTATCCCCCAAGATGAAAATTTGTATTCACACAAAGACTTTAACATTGCTATTCATAGCATCTTTATTTGTAATTGCCTCGAAGTGGAAACAATTCAAATATTCTTCAATAGGTGAATTGTTTAACAAACTCTGGTATATACATACCATGAAGCACTATTCAGCAATAAAAAATGAACTATTGATACATGCAACCACTTGGATGAATCTGAAAGGGAGAGTAAAAGCAAAATCCAAATAAGTTCCATTTTATGTGATTCATTTATATCACATTCTAAAATGACAGAATTGTAAAGATAGAGAACAGACTAGTGGAACAGAGGGAAGGAGGTAAGTGTGACTATTAAAAGTATCAGGAGGGCCCTTTGTGATTCTATACATCTGTGATAAAATTGCATATAACTCAACACACACACACATGCTTCCACACACAAAAGTGCATGTAAACCTGGTAAAATCTAAGTGTATATTATGTCATTGTCAATATTCTGGTTGTGATAATGTACTATAATAAAACAACATGTTGCCATTGGGGGAAAAAGAATGAAGGGTATACAGGATCTCTCTCTATTTTCTTACAACTGAGTGGGAATTTATAAATATCTCAAAACAAGAATGTTAAAGGAAAAAAGAAAGACAGGGGCCTGTGTGTTTTTGCAGCCCATTCGGACAGAAAGAAGTTTTTAAAAATAGCATCCTATAAGGAGGGACTGCTTAGCTGGCTTTCTCCCTTCTGTTCTCATTTTTGATCCCTAAATAATGATCAGAAGGCTGAGTCCACCTAGCCCAGAGTACTCTGTGCATGTCATCCTGCTACTTCCTCATGGAAGAGTGACGCTTGCTGTTTTGGACTGTCTGAAAGGCATAACTCTCCATCTTCATTTTATCCCAAACTCTTCTTCTCATCCTCTGTGCTCCAGGTGCAGTTGCCTTCTTTCAACTTCTAAAATGTGTCATCCTTCCTCCCACCATAAGCATTTCCTGCGGTGCTCCCTTGGCCTAGAACACTCTTTGTTGACTCTTGGTTAACTCTTTCATCTCTCAGATCTTAGCTTCTTTAGATGTCACTTCTTTAGAAAAGCCTTCCCTGATTTTCCAAACTACATTAGTTGCCCTATGCCACACTCCTAGGGCATTTTAATGTCAAAGCTCTTACTAATGCAATTGGTTGTCTTTATTGTTATTTTATGTTAATTTTTCAGGAGAATAAACTGAAGCTCACAAATGTTTTATAAGTTTTCCCAAGTTACATCCCTACTATAGTGATAAAGCTTGGATTTAACTTCAGGTCTGTCTAACACTAAATCTCACACATTTATCACTAGTTTCTAAGGTATCCTATGTGTATACCATCTGGAGAAGTTTCAATGTCAGGATTTTATAAATGCAACAGAAGGATTTATTGAAATGGCCTAACCTATGGGGTTATTTTTTTTTTTTTGCGGTACCGGGGATTGAACCCAGGGGCATTCTACCTCCGCGCTACACCCCCGGCTCTAATTTTTATACTTTATTTTGAAACCGGGTCTCATGAAGTTGCGGAGGGCCTCACTAAGTAGAGAGAGAGAGAGAGAGAGAGA
>PVJS01022652.1:0-2500 GCA_004027185.1 Glis glis
GAGAGAGAGAGAGAGAGAGAGAGCGCGAGCTGAGGCTGACCGCGAACCTGGATCCTCCGATCTCCGCCTCCCAAAGTACTGGGATCACAAGCGTGCGCCACCACGCCCAGCCTTCTTCTTCTTCTTTTTTTTTTTTTTTTGCAGTACTGGGGACTGAACCCAGGGGCATTCTACCTCCAAGCCACACCCCCAGCCCTATTTTTTAAATTTTGAAACAGGGTCTCACTAAGTTGCAGAGGGCCTCACTAAGTAGCTGAGGCTGGCTGCGAACCTGTGATCCTCCTGTCTGAGCCTCCCAAGTGCTGGGATTACAAGCGTGCGCCACCACGCCCGGCATCCATCATTAGTTCTTGGTATTACCTCTGGAGCGTTAGGAGTCCTATTGAGGAAGTTGCTGACTGCACCTGTATGTGGGAGACTTGGTCCTATGTTTTCTTCTAGCAGTTGCAAAGTTTCTTGTCTAATTCCTAGGTCTTTGATCCATTTTGAGTTGACTTTTGTGCAGCGTGAGAGATAGGGATGTAGTTTCATTCTTCTACATATGGATATGCAGCTTCCCCAGCACCATTTGTTCAAAAGGCTGCCTTTTCTCCAGTGTATGTTTTTGGCTTTATCAAGGATCAGAGGATATGTCTGTGCAAGATTGTTTGTGTCTTCTATTCTATTCCATTGGTCTACATGTCTGTTTTTATGCTAGCACCATGCTGTTTTTGTTACTCTAAGTCTATAGTATAATTTGTGTGTGTGTGTGTGTGTGTGTGTGTGTGTGTGTGTGTGTGTGTTACTGGGGATTGAACCCAGGGGCATTCTATCTCCGAGCTACACACCAGTCCTATTTTATTTTGAGACAGGGTCTTGCTAGGTTGATGAGAGTCTCATTACTTGCTGAGGCTGTCCTTGAACCTGCAATCCTCTTGTCTCAGCCTCCCAAGTACAAGGATTACAAGTGTGCACCACCACGCCCCACTCTATAGAATAATTTAAAATTGGGTATTGTCATGCTTCCAGCATTGATTTTTTTGCTTAGAATTGCTTTGACTATTCTGAGTCTTTTAGCTTTCATATCCTGGTATCTTCTTCTCTTTGGCTAGATTTACTCCCAGGTTTAATATATAATATACATTATATATATATTATAGATTTGTACATTTATTATATAAACATACATATACATGTATGTATACATACATACATATACATATAAACACAGACACACACACACACACACACACACACACACACATATATATATATGCTATTGTGAATGGAATTGTTTTCCTGATTTCTTTTTCAGTGGATTCATTTTTGGTGTACAGAGAAGCTATTGACTTTTGTATTTTTTTTTTTTTGTGGTACTGGGGATTGAACCCAGAGGCAGTCTACTTCCCGAGCTACACCCCCAGCTCTATTTTTTATTCTTTTTTTTTTGGTACTGGGGATTGAACCCAGGGGCGTTGTACCTCCAAGCTACACCCCCAGCCCTATTTTTTATTCTTTATTTTGAAATGGGGTCTCACTAAGTTGTAGAGGGCCTCACTAAGTAGCTGAGGCTGGCCGCGAACCCGGATCCTCCGGTCTTAGCCTCCCAAGTACTGGGATTACAAGTGTGTGCCACCATGCCCAGCCTGTGCTGGTGTTTTCATAACAAGACTGCTTGACTGATGTTAATGTGAGGTCTAGACAGGAAGTGCTGCTGGAAGTCAGGGTGGAGGGGTCCAGGGTGGCCTGGATCTGTGTCTCGGTGTAGCTGCCCTTCTTGCCTGGAAGACCTCCCTGGGGCCCAGCTCCTCCTTCATCTCTGTCCCAAAGCCCCACCCACTAACTCCTTGGCCCTCCTCTCCATATGCCTTGCCCTCTCCTAAAAGAACTGTACCAGCCAGCTGTGGTGGTGCACGCCCATAATCCCAATACTTGGGAGGCTGAGACAGGAGGATCACAGGTTCAAGGACAGCCTCAGCAACACAGCAAGACTCTCAGCAACCTAGCAAGACCCTGTTTCAAAATAAAACATAAAATAGGACTGGGGGTGTAGCTCGGAGGTAGAATGCCCCTGGGTTCAATCACCAGTATAACAAAGACAAACAACAAAACAAAACAAAAAACAGAATGTAAACTTGTCCCTTCTTTCCTTGACCCCCACCCTAGGTTTCCCTGTCCCAGAGGTGTTCACGCTGAAGCCCCTGGAGTTCGGCAAGCCCAACACGCTGGTCTGCTTCATCAGCAACCTCTTCCCGCCCACGCTGACCGTGAGCTGGCAGCGGCAGTCAGAACCTCTGGAAGGAGTTGGACCCACTTATGTCTCAGCCCTGGACGGACTCACCTTCCAGGCCTTTGCTTATTTAAACATCACCCCGGAACCTTCTGACCTTTACACCTGCATCGTGACTCATGAAATCGACAGCTACACAGCAATCGCCTACTGGGGTGAGGCCCCTTTTCCCTGTTAAGACTGGTTCTGTCATGGGAAGTCAGGATGATTTCTTGTGGGTTCTTGGCCTCC
>PVJS01022652.1:7500-30337 GCA_004027185.1 Glis glis
ATTTTTTATTCTTGATTTTGAAACAGGGTCTCACTAAGTTGCAGAGGGCCTTACTAAGTTGCTGAGGCTAGTCACAAACCTGCAATCCTCCTGTCTCAGCCTCCCAAGTACTGGGATTACAGGAGTGCACCACTATGCCCAACCATAAAATTCTTTTTATCTGCGTTTGTTCCCATTCTCCAGACCTCCAGACAAGCGATGTGTGGGCAGAGCCCCGCTGGGCATCCCCTGTAATGCTCTGCACACAGACACCAGGGTCGTGCACTGCGGGCATGTGGCGGCCAGGCTAGGAACACAGGCCAGCAGAGAAAACTCAACCAGTGGGTCTTACACAGTGTCCGTAACAGAAGCAGAGCATGTGCGAACCCGCCTGCGCTTCCACAACTTCTTCCCAGGGCTATATAAGTAATGATCAAATAAGCGACAATGGACAGGGCAGTTGAAATATTCTTTTGAGCCGGGCGCGGTGGTGATGCCTGTAATCCCAGTACTAGGGAGACGGAGACTGAAGGATCACAGATCCGCGGACAGCCTCAGCAACTCGGTGAGAACCTCAGCAATTTAGTGGGTCCCTGTTTCAAAACAAAAAAATAAAAAGTAGCCAGGTGTGTTGGTGCACACCTGTAACCCCAGTACTTGGGAAGCTGAGACAGGAAGATCGCAGGTTCTAGACCAGCCTTAGCAATTTAGTGAGGCCCTATGCAACTTAGCGAGACCCTGTTTCAAAATAAAAAATGAACCGGGAGTGTTGGTGCACGCTTGTAGTCCCAGTACTTGGGAGGTTGAGACAGGAGGATCGCAGGTTCAAAGCCAGCCTTGGCAATTTAGCAAGGCTCTCAGCAACCTAATGAGACCTTGTTTCTAAATAAGAAATAAAATCGGACTGGGGGTGTAGCTTGGAGGTAGAACGCCTCTGAGTTCAATCCTCAGTAACAAAATAATAATAATAATCATAATCATAATAATAATCATAATAAAATAGGGCGTAGGGCTGGGGGGTGCAGCTCAGAGGTGGAACGCCCCTGGGTTCCATCCCCAGTATGAAATACTCTTTTGAGTTGGCTGGAGGTAGGAAGACAGAGCTACATCCATAAATATAGTGGTTGGAAGGAGAAAGAAGCGACTGCTTGGCTGAGCACAGGTCTCTGGGTTTTTTGTCCTGTTTTATTCTAAAATCTCCCTGAGTGTTCACATGAATGGAGAAGTGAAATCCTCTCCCGCTGTTTGCCTCCTCACTGAAGGTTTCACATCTGTTTTGATTGCTGGAGCAGAGACCTAGACGCGGCGGGAAGTCGCTCGGCCTCCCGCCTGGCCAGGCCACGCCGCCCGGGTGGCACCGGACGCACAGCCAGCCGACCTGTGCCAGGCTGGGCGGAGTTGGCTCACCACCTGAGGAGGGTGTGTGTGTGTGTGGGGGGTATTTGCATAGTTTTGAAATTGTCAAAAGAGAAAGTGAGCCGGCACCATGGCGCACACCCGCAATCCCATCTACTCAGGAGAATTGCAAGTTCGAGGACAGCCTGGGCAACTGAGCAAGACCCTGTCACGAAGTCAAAATTAAAAAACAAACAACAACAACAAAACCCAGAAGGGCTTGGGATGTAGTTTGTCACGAAGTCAAAATTAAAAAACAAACAACAACAACAAAACCCAGAAGGGCTTGGGATGTAGTTCAGAGATAGGATGGTCCTGGGATCAATCCCCAGTATCAAATGCAAAAGCAAAAAAAACCAAAAACAACCCAAAAACCAGAAAGTGGAAGAGACTGGTTCTAAGCAGGAACTTTGAGGGCAGGAAAGACGAATGTTGGGGATGGATTGGGTGTGGATGGCGGCTCTTCCCTTCCTCCTTTTCTCAGTAACTTCCCTAATCTGGACTATACCAGTCCTAAGATGTAATGAGTGTGTGGGCATGCTAGTGTGTGTGTGTGGTGCGTGTGTGTGTGTGTGTGTAGGATTTGTGTAAGAAAAGTTTTTTTTGTGTGTGTGTGTGGCACTGGGAGTTGAACCCAGGGGCATTCTACCTCTGAGCTACACCCCCAGCCCTATTTTATTTTTATTTGGAAACAGGGTCTCACTAGGTTGATAGAGTCTTACTACTTTCTGAGACTGTCCTCGAACCTGTGATCCTCCTATCTCAGCCTCCCAACTACTGGAATTACAGGCATGCATCACCACAGGCATCTACAGGTCTTCTAAGATTAAATGAGATAGCACAAAAAGGACTTACCTAGAACAGCACCCATTACAAAGTTGAAGCTCAACAAACTGTGGACTTCCCACTCATGTTCTGCCCACTCCAACATACTAGATGGTTCCTCCCGGGGGTGCAGTCCATTACCAAGGTGGGAGCGAGTCTTTTGTTCCCAATATTGATTTTTTTTTATACTGGGGATTGAACCCAGGGACATTATAACTCTGAACTACATTCCCAGCCCTTAAAAATTTTTTTTTCTTTTGAAACAGGGTCTTGCTAGGTTGTTGAGGGTCTTACTAAATTGCCAAGGCTGTCCTTGAACCTGCAATCTTCCTGTCTCAGCCTCCCAAGTACTGGGATTACAAGCGTGTGTCACTATGCCAGGACTGATAGAGATCTTTGAATTCATTTTTGGTACATACTTTTTTTTTCTTCCCTTCGTAAATATACAATTCTCTTGGGGCTGGGGACTTTAGGAGAGGGCAGACAAGTGTGGTGTTAAGGGACTCCCTCCTAACTCTCTTTTGCTAAGTTCACTGTTAAATCAAATCCAAGACCTTTCAGAAACTAAGGGGAGAAGAGGCAACCCTGGAGCCTACTGGGGAGCAGGGGGAAGTCAATTTAGGGTTTTAAGTTTAGGATGGAAAAATTCATCAGTTGTATAGTTCACATTGGGATAAAAGAATGATTGCTTTTTAAAATCTGTCTTTTCAGCCAGGAGTAATGGTGCATGCCTGTAATCCCAGTATTTGGAAGGCTGAGACAGGAGGATCACAGATTTGAGGTTAGCCTCTGCAACTTAGCAAGATCTTGATTCAAAAATAAAAAATAAGAACCGTGCGTGGTGGCGCACGCCTGTAATCCCTGAACTTGGGAGGATGGCAGGTTCAAGGCCAACCTCAGCTACTTAGTGAGGCCCTCAGCAATTTAGCAAGACTGAGTTCAGACTCCAATACAAACAAACAAACAAACAAACAAACAAACAAACAAATATAAGAAAGGGCTGGGGTGTGGCTTGGAGTTAGAATGTCTCTGGGTTCAATTCCCAGTACCACACACACAGAAAATAACCAACCAACCAACCAAATAAATAAATAAATAAGAAAAAGGACTGGGGGTGAAGCTTGGAGGTAGAATGCCCCTGGGTTCAATCCCCAGTGCTACACAATAAATAAATAATAAATAAGTAATAAATAAATAAATAAATAAATAAGAAAGAAATAGAGCTGGGGGTGTAGCTTGGAGGTGGAATGCACCTGGGTTCAATCCCCAGTGCAGCAACAACAAAAAGATAAATAAATAAATAAATAAATAAATAAATAAATATAAGAAAAAGAAAAGAAAAGGAAGAAAAAAGAAAATAATCTGTTTTTTTCAGGGCTGGGGATGTAACTCAGTGGAAGAGCACTTGCCTAGCATGTGTGAGGCCATGGGTTCGATTCCCAGCATCGGGAGAAAAATACATTAAACCAAATCTGTCTTACGAGGGGAAGAACAGTAGGGAAGCTTCGTCCCCTTGTTCCAGTGGCTTCACGACGCAGGGACCTGCCCTGGGCTGGAAGGTGCCGCAGGGGAAACCCTCGGGGGAGTTCCGAGTTTGGGACACAGGTGAGCTTTGGGTCCATGGCTGGCTCTTCCGCGAGGGTCAGTACCGCTGCCCTGCGGTCGACCCCAGCGCAGGCCTGAGCGTGGGAGGACAGGGTGCCCTGGCTTCCAGAAGGCAGCTATTATGGCCAAGAAGGAAATGAAGCTTGGCTGGCTAGAACGGAAGAAGCGACGGAGGCCGTGGAGGGGTTTTCCGGCCGGCTGGGCCCTGGTCTCTGAGGTGGAACCGCTCCCCTTCTGCACACTTGCTTTGACACCAGACAGCGCTCCCCTCTCTCTGCGCCGCCTTCCTCCTCAGCAGCCTCGACTCTGCCACCTGCTGTCCTCCGGTCTCCCAGGGAGATGCGTTTATAGCCCATCTTCCTATGTAATCTCACTTTTTTTTGTGGTACTGGGGTTTAAACCCAGGGGTATTCTACCTCCAAGCTGCACCCCCCACCCAATTATTATTTTTAGTTTTGAAACAGGGTCTTGCTAGGTTGCTGAGGGTGTTGCTAAGTTGCTGAGGCTGGCCTCGAACCTGCGACTGTCCTGTCTCAGCCTCCCAAGAACTGGGATTACAGGGGTGAACCACCACAAACAGCTGTAACCTGCCTTTAAGGCACAAGAGAGGTTATCTGGTCCTAGTCTTTCAGGAGGGCATTGAGAGAAGTTAAACGAGTGGGTCGTTCAGGTCATATACATCCTTGGAATGTTGATATTATTCCCTCCACTGACCTCAGGAAGTCACCTACATATTTTTTTTTTTTTTTGCGGTACCGGGGATTGAACCCAGGGGTGTTCTACCTCCGCGCTACACCCCCGGCCCTATTTTTTATACTTTATTTTGAAACCGGGTCTCACGAAGTTGTGGAGGGCCTCACTAAGTAAAGAGAGAGAGAGAGAGAGAGAGAGAGCTGAGGCTGGCCGTGAACCCGGATCCTCCGGTCTCCGCCTCCCAAAGTACTGGGATTACAAGCGTGCGCCACCACGCCCGGCTAATAACCTACATATTTGTTTTACACTTTACACGAGAAGAATTAAGAGTCCAGAAGTCTGTGTCTTCTAAGCCTAGAGCAGGATGACGTTTACCTAGCAACTGATGATGCTGGGCCGAGGCCCCCAGCGATTCGTCTCTACATTTGTCCCGCCTACTTAGCTAATAGGACATCTCTCCTTTGGGACAGGGAACTCGGAGGAGTTGTAGGAACAGGTTTAGTATCTAGGGGTTGAGTAGCCCCAAATCACTCATATAGCAAGGACCAAGGGACACGCACAACACTGGATCCCACTCAGCGTGTGCAGGCACTTTACCCAGACTGGGGCTTCCGGAGCAGGGGAGGACTCAAAGCCCCCACAAGAGCTGTTCCAGGGGCGGATCCCCTGCGTCTTCCAGACCATGAACACCCTCCTGCGGCTGCTGCTGGGCCTCAGCCTGGGCTGCACAGGGGCAGGTAAGGACCTTCCTGGGACCCTCCTTTCCCTGCTCCATTTTGTTTTTGTAACCAGACTAATTGGTTTCCCTACTATGTTATTCCTATAGCACTTTGTACTGTATCTTTGCAGTAATTTCTCTCTCTTTCTTTCTATTTTGTTCTCTTCTCTTTCCCATTCTTTCCAGTATTGGGAATTGAACCCAGGATCTCATGCATGCCAGGCAAGTGCTCTACCCCTGAGCTACACCCACAGCCCTTTTAGAAAAACTTTTTTTTTGTTGCTTCTTTATTTTATATTTTGAGACAGGGTCTCACTAAGTTGTCCAGGCTGGGCTCAAGCTTGCAATTCTCCTGCCTCAGCCTCCTGAATAGCTGGAATTTTGCAGCAATTTTAGTAGTATTCAGCTGGTGTAGGCATGTGTGTGATGTGTATACCCCGCTGGAATGTGGGAAGGGACAGACGTCTGCCTCGTGTACGGCTGCATCTCCAGCTCCTAGCACTGTGCCCAGCACAGGGCAAGTGCTTCGTAGATATGTATGGAGTGCAGCTGGGCGTGGTGGCGCACGCTTGTAATCCCAGTACTTGGGAGGCTGAGACAGGAGGATCCCGGATTCATGGCCAGCCCCAGCTACTTAGTGAGGCCCTCTGCAACTTAGTGAGACCCTGTTCCAAAATAAAAGAATAAAATAGGGCTAGGGGTGTAGCTTGGAGGTAGAATGCCCCTGGGTTCAATCCCCAGTGCCTCCCCCCCCCAAAAAAAAGAGGAAACTGGATTTAAAAAGTCTCTGTTCCTGCCATCTGTTCCCCTCGATTTGGGCTCTCAGCAGTTCCACTGCGTGAGCGTGGTCAGTGGATGCTGCCCGAGGTGGGACATCTCTTCCAGACTAACTGGGTGGAACCAGGCTTGGGTTTCCAGCTGAATATAGGAAAAAAACCAACTTTTTTTTCCTTCTATATGCTTACACTCAACACTTCTGTGACCAGATGGGCAGGTTCCCCCAGCCACAACCAATTCTCCTATACTAGCGGGATATCCTACAATTCAATTAATCTATGACAGAGCTGGAGTTAACACAGACCCTACAGGCTAAGGGCTCAGTCCCACAAGACTCCCCCACTTCAGACACCAGTCACAAGTAGTAGGACCCCAGGTGACCCACAACTTCTGTCCAACATGGCTACGACTCAGAGGTCCCTGTGACCTCCCTCCCTGGGCTCGATAATTCACTAAAGAGGCTGTCAGAACCCAGGAAAATAGTCAACTTACTATTCTGGTTTATTATGAAGGAAATTTTATTTTTTAATTTTTATTAAAAATTATTTTTGGTACTGGGGATTGAACCCAGGAGTTATTCTCTCTCTGAGCTACACTCCCAGTCCAATTTTATTTTCTTTTATTTTGAAATAGGGTCTCCCTAAGTTTCTGGGGCTGGCCCCAAACCTGCAATCCTCCTGTTTCAGCCTCCCAAATATTAGGATTATAGGAGTGCACCACCACACCTGCACAAAGGATATTTTTTTTTAGTTTTTATTTTATTTTATTTTATTGCAGTACTGGGGATGGAACCCAGGGGCATTCTACCTCCGAGCTACACCCCCTGCCCTATTTTTTATTTTTGAAACAGAATCTCGCTAAGTTGCGGAGGGCCTAAGTAGCTGAGGTTGATCGTGAACCAGGATCCTCCTGTTTCAGCCTCCCAAGTACTGAGATTACAAGCATGCGCCACCATGCCCAGCCACAAAGGATATTTTAAAGAATACAAATGAATAGCCATACAAAGAGGTACATAGGGTCAGGTCCTAAAGGGTCCAAGCAGAGGAGCTTTGTCCCTGCAGAGTTGGGGTGCACCACCCTCCTGGCACGGGGATGTGTTTGCTAACTGAGAAGTCTCAGAACTCCATAGCGTAGGGAATTTTATGGAGGCTTCATCTCATAGACATGATTGATTATTAGCTCAATCTCCAGCTTCTCCCCCGTTTCTGGAGGATAGGGGATGGAGATCAAAGTTCCAAGCTTCAAACTGTGGTTTGATCTTTCCAGTGACCAGCCCCCTTTCAGCAGCCCACCTGGAGTCACCTCATTAGCCAGGCGCGGTGGCACATGTCTGTAATCCTAGTACTTGGAGGCTGAGACAAGAGGATTGCAGGTTTGAGGTCAGCCTTAGCAACTTAGCGAGACCCTCAGCTAAATAAAAACTAAAATAGGGCTGGGGGTATAGCTCAGAGGTAGAATGCCTCTGGGTTTAATCTCCAGTACCAAAAAGAAAGAAAGAAAGAAAGAAAGAAAGAAAGAAAGAAAGAAAGAAAGAAAGAAAAAGAAAGAAAGAGAGTCGCCCCATTAGAAAAAACTGGCAGCTATCATCTAGGAAATTCTAAGAGAATTTCTAAGGAGCTCTGTGTCAGGAACAAGATCAAAGACCAAATCTTAGCTGGGCACACCTGTAATCCCAGTACTTGGGAGGCTAAGACAGGAGGATCATGGGTTCAAGGACAGCCTCAGCAACTTAGTGAGAACCTCAGCCACTTAGCAAGACCCTGTTTCAAAATAACAAATAAAATAGGGCTGGGGGTGTAGCTCAGAGGTAGAACACCCTTGGATTCAGTCTCCAGTACTATAAAAAAAAGGGACCAATCTTAAAACAAAAGATGCATCTAGCCCCCTCCCATCACTCATTAAAGTACAAGGGTTTTAGCCATACGTGGGAGGCTGAGACTGGAGGATCCGGGTTTGCGGCCAGCCTCAGCTACTTAGTAAGGCCCTCTGCAACTGAGTGAGACCCTGTTTCCAAATAAAGAATAAAAAATAGGGCTGGGGGTGGAGCTCAGAGGTAGAATTCCCCTGGCTTCCATCCCCGGTACCGAAAAAAAAAAAAGTACAAGGATTTTTAGGAACTCTCTGCCAGGAACTGGGATGAGGCCATATTAATTCTGTCATATCTGCAGCAGAGTCTGACCTGCCCTCCCTTCTCTGGCCCCTCTAGGTGGCTTTGTGGCCCACGTGGAGAGCACTTGTCTCTTGGATGATGATGGGTCCCCAAAGGACTTCAAATATTGCGTCTCCTTCAACAAAGACCTGCTGACCTGCTGGGACCCACAGGAGGGACAAATGGCCCCTTGTGAATTTGGAACACTGCATGTCTTGGCTGTTTCCTTGTCGAATTATCTCAACCAAAACAGCAACCTGCTCCAGCGCTTGGGCCGCGGACTCCAGGACTGCGCCACGCACACCCAGCCCTTCTGGAAAGCGCTGACCCACAGGACACGTGAGGCGCGGGCGCGAGGGCTGCAGAGGCGGGAGGATGCGCTGCCAGGAGAGGGGCGGCGGGGAAGGGCGCTGTGGAGGCCAGGGGCTTGAGAGTGGAGCAGGAGAGAAGCCGAGGATGTGTGCTCCTGGAATACAGAAAGAGGGAGGGTTGCACATCAAGGGGGACAGGATGGCTGGTGGGTGAAGAAGAGGAGGAGCCAGGCGTGGTAGCACACGCCTGTAATTTTGGTCCTTGGGAGACTGAGACAGGAGGATGGCAGGTTTGTGGCCAGCCTCAGCAACTTAGCGAGAACTTAGCAAGACTCTGTTTCGAAGTAAAATAAAGTAGGACTGAGGGTGTAGTTCATAGGTAGAATGCCTCTGGGTTCAATCCCCAGTACCACACACACACACAAAGATAGTTTTTGAATCACTTTTCTCAGAATTGCCTGGGGAGGTGCTTATTAAAAATGTAAACCAGCCGGGTGTGGTGGTATACACCTGTAATACCAGTACTTGGGAGGCTGAGACAGGAGGATCACAGGTTCAAGGACAGCCTAAAGCAAGGCTCTAGCAACTTAGTGAGACCCTGTTTCAAAACAAAAAATAAAATAGGGCTGGGGGTATGGCTCAGAGGTAGAATTCGCCTGGGTTCAATCCCCAGTACCACCAAAAACCTCCCAAACCAAACCAAACAAACAAACAAAAAAACCCCC
Organism: Glis glis; assembly: GCA_004027185.1. NCBI lineage: Eukaryota > Metazoa > Chordata > Mammalia > Rodentia > Gliridae > Glis > Glis glis. Next base: position 16,678 of record PVJS01022652.1, read on the forward strand.
ATAATTTTGGAGGAGAAAGGAAAGCGGGGCAAGGAAGGAAGGGGAGAGAAAAAACAGCTAAGCAGAAATAACTCTTAGCTCCTCACATTCAAGTGGAGGTTTGGCAGGGAATGGGGGATGAGGGATGGGGGTGGGGGGTGGAAAGTCATTTGGCAAAACCTTTGAGGAGTTGAAATGGGAAAGAGCTGAACGGGTGCCGCACGCCAGCTCAGCAATTTAGTGAGACCCTGTTTCCAAATAAAAAATAAAATAGGGCTGGGGGTGTGGCTTGAAGGTAGAATGCTTCTGGGTCCAATCTCCAATTACTCCCCCCCCCAAAAAAAAAGAAATTGGAAAGAAACCAGATTGGAGAAAAAGCTAGAATGCCTCCTTCCTTCCTTCCTTCCTTCCTTCCTTCCTTCCTTCCTTCCTTCCTTCCTTCTTTCTTTTGTAGTACTGGGTAGTGAACCCAGGGGCATTCTACCTCTGAGCTTCATCCCCAGCCCTATTTTTTATTCTTTATTTTGAAACAGGGTCTCACTAAGTTGTGGAGGCCTCACTAAGTAGCTGAGGCTGGCCGCGAACCTGTGATCCTCCTGTCTCAGCCTCCCAAGTGCTGGGATGACAAGCGTGGGCCACCTTCCTTTCTGATGACATTTTTCCTCCTCTGCAGGGCCACCATCGGTGCAAGTAGCCAAAACCACACCTTTTAACACGAGGGAGCCTGTGATGCTGGCCTGCTACGTGTGGGGCTTCTATCCTGCCGACGTGACCATCAACTGGATGAAGAATGGGCAGCTGGTCACCCCTTCCAGCAGCGCCCAGAAGATCGCCCAGCCCAATGGGGACTGGACATACCAGACCCGTTCCTATTTAGCCTTAACCCCCTCATATGGGGATGTCTACACTTGTGTGGTGGAGCACGTTGGGGCCTCTGAACCCATCCGCCAGGACTGGAGTGAGTACATGGCAGATGGGAAGAATTAGGGTTAAAGAAGAGAGAGATTGAAGGTTGGTGGTTGAAAAAGGAACTCCAAGCCAGGCGTGGTGGTGGTGCATGCCTGTCATCCCAGTTCTTGGGAGGCTGAGACAAGAGGATCGCGGGTTGGAAGCCAGTCTCAGTAGTTTAGCAAGACCCTGTTGCCAAATAAAAAATAAAATCAGTTATGGGGTATAGTTTGGAGGTAGAATGCTCCTGGGTTCAATCCCCAGTACCAAAAGAAAAAAAAAAAGGAAAGAAAGAAAGAAAAAGAAACATCAATATTATTTTGGCAGAGGGAGCGAAGTGTGGATAGATACGTGGTGTGTGGTGGAGAGGGAGATGCTGGGAATGGGAAGCGAGTCTGGGGAAACTCGCGGAGGGGTTAGGACCTGAGATGGGGCAATGGGGTGAAGGAATGGAAAGAGCCAGTTATTGCTTTTGTTACAGTTGCGCTGTGGGTGATATCGCTGTGTCTGGATTGAAGGTGGGAGGGGGCATGACTGGCCCCCAGAGAGGATATAGGTTTGGTAACTACATTTTCAGAACCAAACATTGGAATTCACTGGTCTAGTCTTGGGTTTCAATTATCCTGTTGCCAGGTCAGGCATGGGGGTTGAAGAACTAACGAAGGATGGAGAAGACAGAGGACTTTCTCTTGCTCTGGGGCAGCACTGAATTTAGGCTGCGAAGCCCTGGCCAGGGACACACGGGTGGGCATGCCGAGGGGCCAGTGGATAAAGAACAAATTGTCACTGTTTGACCCGTGGGGTTGGGAGGAGGTACAGGGAACGAGCGAAGTTGCACCTGGATTTAGAGTATTTGGGGAAAGAAAAGAGGACGAAATGTGGAAGAGGAAGGGCCGGGTCCCAGACTGGCCGCCCAACGAGCCGCCCCTTGTGGGGAGCGTTGTGTCTTGCTGGGCAGCTGAGAGGGCATGGGGACAGGAGGAGGGCGGAGCTCACGGGTTCACCGGAGCTCCCCCGGGGAAGGTCTCTTTTATTTATTTTATTTAATTATTTTGGTACTGGGGATTGAACCCAGAGGCATTTTACCTCCAAGTTACACCCCCAGCCCAATTTTATTTCTTATTTGGAAACAGGGTCTCACTAGGTTGCTGAGAGCCTCGCTGAGTTGCCGAGGCTGGTTTTGAACCTACGATCCTCCTGTCTCAGTCTCCCAAGTACTGGGATTACAAGCGCGGGCCAACACGCCCAGTGGGACAGTCTCTTTTACAGGGTGCACAAGGAGGTTACCTTGGTGATGGAGTGTCCTTTTTCTCATGGGGAAGGAACCCAAGTGAGACATGATTCAGAATAGGACCAGCTCTAGCAGGTGGGGTGGGGGAGGGCCGTGGGGTGGGAGGGAGGCAAACTTTGAGAGGATACAGGAGAAATCTGGCTGTAGAAGACATGTAAATATTAGGAGAACACAAAATGGGACCATTGGAGGTTAGGAAAGGTGGAAAGACATTTCACTATAAAACTTCTTGTTGGGTGTGCTAGTGCACGCCTATAATTCCAGTACTTGGGAGGCTGAGACAGGAGGATCCCAGGTTCAAGGCCAGCCTTAGCAACTTAGAGAGACCTTCATCAACTTAGCAAGACCCTGTTTCAAAATAAAAAAATAAAAAGGGCTGGGGGTGTAGCTTGGAAGTAGAATGCCTCTGAGACCAGTCCCTAATCAAAACAAAACACCAGCACCCCCCCATACCTCAGATGGAGCAAGTAAGATAGCAAACATCGTCATGGAGCGGAGATGGGGAGCCCTTAACGCTGGCGAGGGTGCCCTGGGAGTGAAGGAGAAAGCCTGCGAGGCCCCCATATTAGAAAGGACGGGCCCCTGGGGTGCCAGCTCTGGGAGCCAGGCTCTCCAGGGTTGCTCGAGGAGCAGAGGTCCACTGGCTTCAGCAAAGCTATTTCCCCAGGAGCGAGTTAGTAGGAGCCAGACCCTTGGGGCTGGGATAAAGGGCCTAAGAACCTTCTAGGTGGAGGTTGCCATAAATTAATGGCGATGGGCATGGGTAACAGAGATTGGTCCTATGCTGGGCGTGGTGGTGCACGCTTTGTAATCCCAGTACTTGGGAGGGTGGAACCGGAGGATCCGGGTTCGTGGCCAGCCTCAGCTACTTAGTGAGACCCTCTGCAACTTAGTGAGACCCTGTTTCCAAATAAAGAATAAAGAATAGGGCTAGGGGTGTAGCTCGGAGGTAGAATGTCCCTGGGTTCAATCCCCAGTACCGCAGAAAAAGGAAAAAGAAAGAGATTGGTTCTAGTAAGTTTCTGTTTTTTGCAGCACCCGGCCTGTCCCCCGTGCAGATTGTGAAGGTGTCTGTGTCTGCGGTGACTCTGAGCCTGGGCCTCGTCCTCTTCTCGCTCGGTTTGGTCAGCTGGCGGAGGGCTAGCCCCTCTAGTGAGTGTCCCCCCAGCCCCCGCCTCTGCTCCCTGCTCCCCATCTCTGCCCCCCGCTCCCCGCCTCTGCTCCCTGTTCCCTGCCTCTGCTGTCTCTTTGTGATTGAATCTCGCTCTTACCCCGTTGATTGTAAATGGCACGAGATGCTTTTATGCACAAGACGGGTCTAATCAAGTGTCTTCCTCTCCTAGGCTATACCTCCCTCCCTGGATCTAATTACCCAGAAGGTAACCGCTCTCTTGGTCTGTTTGATCGCTGGTCCTTCCGAGGGGGCGAGAGGGTTGGTGTTGGGTTCAGATCATAGGAGGACGATCTACCGTGAGACCATACAAGAGGCTGGATGGAAGCGGCCATGGTTGGGATTATGCGCAGGAAGAGGAAAGTGGGAAGACACTGTACCAGCGGAGTGTCTAGGGGGAGGAGGCTGAAGGTGGTCTCTTTGTGTTAGTCACTGGCGATCTAGAATTTTCCATGTCACTCTGCTCAGGGCTCTGGCGTGGGATGGCTAAGAGACAAATGACGGGGTCGAGTTGGGTTGTTATCACTACCATTATCTCCTTTTTCTTTCTTCCACAGGACGGCACATTTCCTAGGGGCAGAGTCCTACAACTTCCACTCCCATGTGAGGAGATTCGAACTCTCAATAATGCTTCCATGCCCCCCAACATCTCCAATCCCCCCACATTTTCTTGGATCCTAAGGTTTCTCCACCCAATCCTTTGAATTTCCCAGCTCCTCCTACATAAACCTTAGCAACTGAGACTGTTCTGGAATCAAGTTATTGTCCAAGTCGGGTGTCGTGGCACACGCTTGTTATCCCAGTACTTGGGAGGCTGAGACAAGAGGATCACAGGTTTGAGGCCAGCCTCAGCAACTTAGTGAACTCTCAGCAACCTAGCAAGACTCTGTTTCAAAATAAAAATAATAAAAAGAGCTGGGGGTGAAGCTCAGAGGTAGAATGCCCCTGGGTTCAATCTCCATAAATAAATAAATAAATAAATAAATAAATAAATAAATAAATAAATTTAAATGAATATTGTCCCAGGCTATATTTCTGGGGTGAATATAATCTTGGGAGGGAGAGGCCCTCCTAAGGATTCCATTGTGCCAAAGAGGACAATGAGTTGCTGGTGTTCATTCCCAAGAAATAAACTCTGGGAGAAATACTGGTTTCCACGTGTTTTTCCTGGGGCCCTGGGGTTGGGATATGGCAGAGCGAGGCTGAAGCCAATCCTCTCCTGTTTGAGGCAAGGAGCCAGTGTCTCCTCTCATTTTCCCATTTAGCTGAGGCTGGCCACAAACCTGGATCCTCCAGTCTCAGCCTCCCAAGTACTGGGATTACAAGCGTGTGCCACCACACCCGGCTTTGTTACTGGGGATTGAATCCAGGGCCATCCTATCTCCAAGCTACCCCCCCCAGCCCTATTTTATTTTTTATTTTGAAACAGGGTCTCGTTAGGTTGCTGAGAGGCTCACTAAGTTGCTGAGGCTGGCTTCAAACCTGCGATCCTCCAGTCTCAGCCTCCCAAGTACTGGGATTACAGGCGTGTGCCACCACACCTGGCAGGACTTGCTCTCCTGGGTTCTGATAACCTCTCCTGTCCCTGGCTCTGGGTCATCAGCTCAGCTGCCAGCAGCTCCAGGTTACCCCACTGTTTTCCACCGGCTCTCTGTAAATATTCCTTGTAAATAAACTCTCCTTGAACTATCCTATATTGAGCATGCCATCTGTTTTCTGTTGAGACTCCAACACAATAAAAGCCATTTCTTCATTCTCTGCCCCAGACCAGGCCAGCCAAGAGTTCTTGGAAGCCTCAGAAGCAATGGGACAAGCAGGGCCGGGAGCGCGGCTGAGCCCCGTGTCTGAGAGCAGTCTCTGCGGCTTGGGTCCCTCTGCAGCCCCTGGCCAATGAGTGGCAGGAAGCGGCAAGGAGGAATCCCACGCCTTGCTTCCTGGAAGCGTGGGGGCTCATGGGAATGGTAGGCACCCCACCAAGACCAAAATGGGAGCCGGCACACACCTGAAATCCCAGTACTTGGGAGGCTGAGACAGGAGGCTCGCAGTTCAAGAACAGCCTCAGCAAATAGTGAGACTCTCATCAACCTAGCAAGACCCTGTTTCAAAATAAAAATAAAATAGGGCTAGGGTGTAGCTCAGAGGTGGAATGCCCTGAGTTCAATCCCCAGTAGCACAAATGATGGTGGTGGTGGTGGTGATGATGATGATGATGATGATGGTGATGTGCATAAAGCACCTGGTGTAAAGGCTGTCCCAAGCTGGATGCAGCGGCACACGCCTATAATCCCAGTAGCTCGGAGGTAGAATGCCCCTGGGTTCAATCCCCAGTACCGCAAAAAAAAAAAAAAAAAATCTCCAGTAACATTAACACACACACACACACACACACACACACACATGCACACGCACACGCACATCCTGAAAGTCACCGCCTGGCCAGGAGCAGTGCCCTCAGTTTAGGGACAGCAGCTGAAGGTGAGAGGGAAACCGGGACCTCAACCCCCTCGGCATCCGCTCTCAGGCTGAGGCCAAAGCAAGAACCTGTCTGTGTCATCCGGGTCTACACTTGGGCCCACGCCAGCGTGGAGATGGGTCTGGAAGGACAGATGGGGGATGTCGGCACATTCCCAACCTGAAGGGGAGAAGCTGAGGCTGCAGGGTGGGAGAGAGCTACGAAACCTGGGCTTCCTCTGGCCTGGGACAGGGAGAGAAACTTAGTCGCAGTTTCCTGCTAGGGAACCTGGGAAAATACTCAGAGTTCTGACTTCTCTTGCACTCAGGGTTTATGTAACTCTTTGTAAACTGTTATTTAAAAAATGTATTTTTCATACATTTTTACAGGAAGTTTATTAAAGTTACTTATTTTACTTAGATACTTATTTTACTTAGTACAATATCCTTAAAGTTCATCCATGGTGTGGTATGTGACAACTTGAATTTTGAAACAGCTTGAAAGCTGAACTTGAATTTTGATTGTGGTCATACTGAGTTTATGGAGCAATGTGGGGATAATTGATTTTCTCCTTCTCCTCCTTCACTTCCTCCTCCCCTTCCTCCTCTTCCTCTTCCCCTTCTTCTATTTTTTCTTTTTGTAATGGGGATTGAACCCAGAGGAATTCTACCTCCAAGCTACACTCAGTCCTATTTATTTTTATCTTGAAACAGAGTCTCCTTAAGTTGCTGAGGCTGGCCTCAAACCTGCAACCCTCCTGTCTCACTCAGTCTCCCAAGTACCGGGATTACAGGCATGTGCCACCATGCCCGGCTATATAAACACGATTACACAAGCAATCTCCAAAACCTTTTCATCTTGCACAATCAGACTCTCCCCATTAAACAGTTCCCCATCTCCCCCTCCCCCAACCCCTAGTAACCATCGTTTGACTTCCTATTTCTGTGAATTTGACCTCTTTAGGGGACTCACATAAATGTGATCATACAGTTTCTGTCATTTTGCAACTGGCTTGTTTTACTTAGTATAATATCCTTACAGTTCATCCATGTGATGGCATGTGACACCACTTCCGTCTTTCTTAGGGCTGAATAATATTCCATCGGACGCCTATGTCACATTTCATTCATCCATTCATCTGTCAATGAGTGTCTGTTTAGTTTTCCCCGCTTGGCTATTATGAATAATGCTGCTTATGAACGCAGTGTGCAAATATCTGCCTAAGTTTCTTCTTTCAGTTCTTTTGGGCTTATACCCACAAATGGGATTGTTGGATCATAGGGTAGTTATTTTAATTTTTTGATATATTGCCATGCTGTTTTCCATAGCAGTTGCACTATTACCAATTCCACTAAGCGTATAAGGGTTCCAGTTTCTCTGCACCTTCATCTCTCTCTCTCTCTCTCTCTCTCTCTCTGTCTCTTCTCTCTTTTTCTTTTTTTTTCTTTTTTTTTGCAGTACCGGGGATTGAACGCAGGGGCGTTCTACCTCCACGCTACGCCCCCGGCCCTATTTTTTTATGCTTTATTTTTGAAACCGGGTCTCACGAAGTTGCGGAGGACCTCGCCAGGTAGAGAGAGAGAAAGAGAGACAGAGAGAGAGAGAGAGAGAGAGAGAGAGAGGAGAGGAGAGAGGAGAGAGAGATAGATCGATTGTAGATCGATCGATCAATGGATCGATCGCGCGCGCATGCACGCTGAGGTTGGCCGCGAACCCGGATCCTCCGGTCTCCGCCTCCCAAAGTACTGGGATTACAAGCGTGCGCCACCACACCCGGCTCCTCTCTCTCTTTTTCTTTCTGGCCATCCTAATGGGTCTGAGGTGATATCTCAATACATTATTGATTTATACTTCTCTAGGGATTAGAGCATCTTTTCATGTGCTGTTGGCCATTCGTATATCATCTTTGGAAAAATGTCTATCAAAGTTCTTTGCCCAGAGAGACACGTGGTCCTGCCATGACACCATCTGCCATGATGGGACATGATGTGACACAGCCCAGGGGCCTCCGATGGTAGGAGTGACTGGGTCTGCGAGAGATTACCAGCTGTGGTTCGGTTCTGGGGAGGGGAGAGCCCTGGACCCGTTCATCAGGCATGGGCATCCCTATGGAATTAAAATGAGCCACCTTCGAGCAGCTGCGTTCCTGCCACGGGGCCCCAGGAAGTCCACATCTCCTTCTAGCATCCAGGATCCCTTCCTGGAACGTCTGTCCCCAGATACACAGGGCCGCTTCATCCTGAAGCCCAGGCTGCGAGCCAAAGGCCAGAGGCAGGACAACTCAGAGCAGAAGATAGCTAAGACAAGGGGTTCTTTCCTAAGTTGGTGTTTTGGTGGGGCTCTGGCACTTCCTGGGACCGCCCAGGCACAACCCCACCGGCCTCAAAGGCAGGATGGCTCTTTGGAACAGCTCTCACCGATATTTGTGACAATGACAACCTCCCACCCCAATTCTGGATTTGCTTTCCTGTATCAATCAACAAGGGTCCCTCTCAGAGGGCGTCTTCCGGAAATCAGCCAATACACACTCCTGCAGAGCCTTGAAGGAGAAGCTAAATTCTGGAGATGAAATGGACAGCGAGTTGGTATTTGTGGTGGCACCGTCTTGAAAGCTTTCCTTCAAAATGTTTGAGAGAGTTTACTTTTGTCCGATCTCTATGATGAGTGGCTTGGTGTCGTGGATGGAGGCAGTGAGGAGGAGAAAGTAGCTGCGGTCCAGCGTCTTTTGGACCAGCTGCGCAAAGCCAGTGTCGTCCTCTTGAGACACCTTTGTGGAGTGCCACACAATATCCAGCAGCGTTCCATCAGTGTCTATAGCCCCGAGCATCCTGTGGCCGCCCGCCTCCTGCAGCTCCCAACTAGAAAACAAATTCACAAAAAGGATTTCTCTCGTACAATTTCTCATTGAAAACTCTCTCAGCATATTCGGAGAAGAAATCTCTTCCCTTCTTGGGGAGGGCTCGATGAGTGGGGACAACGAGCTTCAGCTGGGAAAACCCAAGAACCTCTTGAATGCAAGCCACTGGGAGTCCTGGTGTTCTACAAAAAGGGTCAAGTGCGGGCTGACGTCAGCGCCACACCTGGCATGCCGGGCGCCCCCTGGCGGCTGCCCACTGCCTGCCAAGGGAATGAAGGATTTGGCTGAATTTGGACGGAATCCTCAAGTTCTGTCCAGAAATAAGTGAATTTCTGGCAGAATGGACGCGAGGTCCCTTAGACTCAATCACTGGAGACTGTGCCTTCAGGCTGTTTATGTCGACGGTGCATGAGCACCTTTCAAGTCCCGCTCAGCCCATCTGAGCGCTCCCCTCCCTCCTCCCATCTACCCAGATTTGAGAAAACCTTCCCACAGGATGTCTCTTTTGTCTTTCCATTCCCATTATAGTGCATTGTATTTTTGCATTATGTTGTATGTATTGTTTATTGGTGCAATAAAAATTACTCAGAAAAGGAAAAAAGTTCTTTGCCCATTTTTAAATTGTTTGCTGTTGTCGAGTTATAAGAGCTCTTTTTTTTTTCCCTGTGGTAATGGGGATTGAACCCAGGGGCATTCTACCTCTGAGCTACACTTCCAGCCCTGTTTTATTTTTTTTATTTTGAAACAGGGTCTCACTGGGATGATGAGAGTCTCACTACTTGCTGAGGCTGTGCTCAAACCTGCAATCCTCCTGCCTCAGCTTCCCAAGTACTGAGATTACAAGCATGCACCACCAAACCTGGCTTATAAGAGTTCTTTATATATTCTAGATATTAACTCTTTGTCAGACATATTATTTATAAATACTAGAAACCAACCAATTTTTGTAGATCGATTAAGTGTGTGCGTGTGTGTGTGTGTGTGTGTGTGTGTGTGTGTGTGTTCCTGGGGATTGAACCCAGGGGCATTTTATCTCCAAGCTGTACCTCCAGCCTATTTATTTATTTATTTATTTATACTTTGAAGCAGGATCTTGCCAAGTTGCTGAAAGTCTGACTAAGTTGCTGAGGCTGGCCTCAAACCTGTGATCCACCTGTCTCAGCCTCCTAAGTACGGGGACTACAGGCATGTACCCCCATGCCCTATCTACCTTTAAGCTACACCCCCAGCCCTTTATTATTATTTTTTAAAATTTTAGAAAAGGATCTTGCTAAATTACTGGTGCTGGCCTCAAACCTGTGATCCTCCTGTCTCAGCATCCCAAGTACTGGGAGTACACGTGTGTGCAGCTTCCCCTGGCTCTTTGTACTTTATAAGTGTTACGCATATCAAGCAAACCTTTGGAAACTTAGCAAGGCCCTGTTTCATCTTTGCATTCCTGGGATAAATCCTATTTGATCGTCCTACAGTTACACATTTACTGTTGGTTTTGTTTAGTTAATATTTTGCTTAGAGTGTTGTATTTACTTTTATGAAGCATAGACATAAAACCTTTTTTAAAATTTCCTTGTTCGTTTTTGTAATAAAAAAATATCTATCCAATGAGCTGGGCAGATTTTGTTCTTTAGTCAAGATACAAAAGTTTCCTTTCAAAGCCCAGCTTTCGTTTTCATTAATCTCTTATTGATTTTAGTTCTCTATTTCATTGATTTCTATTCTTATCTTCACTATTTCCTTCCTTATTTGAGTTTGCTCAGTTCCTTTTTACCTTTTGAGCTAAACGTTTAGCTCAATTGATTTTAACTCTCTTTTTGTTTCCTGAGAAGTGTATTTAAAGGTAAAAATTTTCCTTTAAATTCTGCTTTAATCATATCTAGTATATTCTCATATGCACTGTTTTGATTTTTATTCAGCTCAAATATTCTTTATATTTTTATTTTCACTCAATGGTTATGACATTTTAAAACTATTTATATGCCAATCATGGTGGCACATGCTTGTAATCTTGGAGTACTTGGGAGGCGGAGACCGGAGGATAACAGGTTCATGGCCAGCCTCAGCTACTTAGTGAGACCCTCCTCAACCTAGTGAGACCCTGTTTCAAAATAAAGAATAAAAAATAGGACTGGGGGTGTAGCTCAGAGGTAGAATGCCCCTGGGTTCAATCCCCAGTTCTGAAAAAAGTATTTATTTATATATTTTTGAGGTACTGGGGCTATTCTGGGGTTCCAGAATATTCCAGGCAATTCTGGGGTTCTTGATGAAAAGGCAGATTTCTGGACCTCTCTGGACCTGCTGGATCAGAATCACTGGGGCTGAGAATTTGCACTGAAGCCTACTTCCTAGTAATTCTTAGGAACACTCAAGTTTAAGAAGCATGGGCAAACTGGTTGGGTCAACGTCGTTAGTCTTACCAATGAAAAATTATACAAATATGAATTATTTGGGGCAGTTGGACATTTCCTTGGTTGGAGGATGCTGGTGATGATTTTAATATTTCCCAGTTGCTCTATTACTTTCAATATTACTTTTACATTTACTACTGAAGTTCTTTTTCCTATTATACTTTCTGCTAATGCAAAAAAATCTTTGTTTTCCCTTTTAGTTTAATTAATTAATTAATTAATTAATTTTGGTTCTGGGGACTGAACCCCAGGACATTCTACCTCCAGGCTACATCCCTAGCCCTTTTTATTTTGCAACAGGGTCTTGCTAAATTGCTGAGGCTGGCCTTGAACCTGTGATCCTCCTATCTCAGCCTTCCGAGTACTGGGATTTTAGGCATGTACCACCACACCCAGCTGGTGTTGAACTTTTTAAAAAGTTTATATCCCTCTCACTAAAAAACATTTAAATACTTACCTATATGTTCACCTGTTTGTTTGTTTATTAATTATCTCTGTGTACTAGCATATGATTTGCTTATATGCACTATAACATACATTACAGTAAATAAAAAGTTAAAAAGTTGCCAAATAAATTAATAGTTCTACTATTTCCTTCCCACACCCCAAAGTATTATTTGTGAATTCCCTGCAGTGTGCTAACTCTATTTTGGAGGCCAGAGCTTTAGAAGGCAACACGTGTCTGCATCTGCTCAAGCATTAAGTTTTATATCACAGCCAAGAATACTTTAGAGAGAAATAAGAACAAACCAAGACTCCCAGAACTGGTCAATGAATTGAACAAAATTCAGAAAACAACATATGCTCACTAAATAAGACAAAAAATAGAAGACATTTCCTTTGGGTTCATGTTGTAACCTATTAAGAAGGAGACACAGAAAACACAGGACAGCCGGGCATGGTGGCACACGCTTATAATCCCAGTACTTGGGAGGCTGAGACAGGAGGATCTAGGTTCAAGGCCAGCCTCAGCAAATAAACTCTCATTAACCTAGTGGTACCCTGTTTCAAAATAAAAATAATAAAATAGGGCTGGGGGTGTATCTTGGAGGTAGAGTTCAATCCTCAGTGCCACAGAAAAAAAAAAAAAAAGAAGAGGGGAAGGCCGGGCGTGGTGGCGCACGCTTGTAATCCCAGTATTTGGGAGGCAGAGACCGGAGGATCTGAGTTCGAGGCCAGCCTCAGCTACTTAGTGAGGCCCTCTGTAACTTCATGAGACCTGGTTTCAAAATAAAGTATAAAAAATAGGGCCGGGCTGTAGCTGGGAGGTAGAACACCCCTGGGTTCAATCCCCGGTACTGCAAAAAAAAAGAGGGGAAAGAAACACAAGACAGAAATTTATTTACTTATTTTTTCTTTTGTGATACTGGGGAATTCTACACCCCCAGCCTTATTTTATTATTATTATTATTTGGAAACAGCAAGACAAATTTAAACACTTCCTTCTGGTAAAATGTTTTCCTGCCCTTCATGGGTATTTGCTGACATCTACAGGCTACAATTTGCTAATGATTTTATTTAAGGATCCTGCAGAGAATGCTTTTTTTTTTAATTTTTTTTGTACCAGATGCTGAATCCAGGGGCATTCTACTTCTTGAGCTACACTTCCAGCCTTATTTTATTTTTTATTTTGAAACAGGGCCTCCCTAGGTTGCTGAGAGTCTTAAGTTACTGATGTTGTCCTCAAACCTGTGATGCTCCTGTCTCAGACTCCCAAATACTGGGATTACAAGTGTGTGCCACCACGCCTGGCTCAAAGTTTCTTTTACTTTTGAAACAGGTCTTGCTAAATTGCTGAGTCTGGTTTTGAACTTGTGATCCTCTTGTCTCAGCCTCCTGAGTACTGTGGTTCCAGGCGTGTAGCACTGTGCCTGGCAAGGTTAATTACATTTTAAAGCTAAAGTTTGAAAGCTTTTGTCATTCAACTGTATGCATGTTTAACATGCACACATAGTGCTGGGGGTGTAGCTCAGTGGCAGAGTGCTTCCTTAGCACCCCTGAGGCCCTGGGTTCAATGCCCAGCACTGCAACAAACAAACAAACAAACAAACAAACAAACAAAGGACACTCAAAATAACATATATGAATTAAAAGTAATAAGCAAAAAAGGAGAGGACCTATAGTTCAAAATTGATTTTGGAATATTCACTGTACTCTCAAAAAGCAGTAAAAAATGGCTTTTTTCCCCTTTAGTAAAATCTGCCCAGTTAGAAACTTTCTTGTCAGAATTCTCTCATTTAATACCTTTTTTTTTCTTTTGTGGTACTGGGGACTGAACCCAGGGGCGTTCTACCTCTACCTCTAAACTAAACCCCAGCCCTGTTTTATTTTTTATTTTGAAACAAGGTCTCACTAAGTTGCTGAGGCTGGCCGCAAACCTGCAATCCTCCTGTCTCAGCCTCCCAAGTTCTGGGATTCCAGATGTGTGCCAGCACACCTGGCTATTGTGACCTTCTTTATGTTTACTTTAAAATGCTTTATTGTGCCAGGCATGGTGGTGCGTATCTGTAATCCCAGTACTTGGGAGGCTGAGACAGGAGGATCAAAGGTTCAAGGA
>PVJS01022653.1:0-30337 GCA_004027185.1 Glis glis
GGGGGGCGAGGCCGGAGGCCCGGTCTAGGGCAAGCACCCGGGACCTGGGCGACCGAGGCCGGGCCGGCGGGAGAAGCCGCGGCACCGTACTGACACAGCCGGGCCGGCCGCGGCGTCTCGCCTGCGGAGCCGACGGGCAGGGATGCCCCGCTTCCCCGGGGCAGGGGCGGAGGTTGGCAGGCGCGGCCTGAGGCCAGGAGGCCAGGCCCGGGGCCACCCGAACTGACCGACGGCCGGGCCTCCGGCGTCTGCTGCACGCCGCGGCGCCGGACTCGGAGGCCTGGCCGGTGGGCGGGGTGGGACGGCGGATGGCAGAGCGAGGGATGGGTCCGGGGCAGAGGCCGAGAGGCTCGGGGCCCGCGGCCTGTCGGACCGCCCAGCGCTGACCCGGAGCGCCCGGACGGCCAGGGCCTCGCTGCCAGACTGGCCAGGCGACTGTCCGAGCGGCCGCGCAGGGCGAGCCGCTGGCCACCGGGGTGGGCCCGCACGGAGGGGCGGCGAGCGGCTGGATGGGCCCGGAGAGCGCTGGCGGGCGGGAAGGGCCGCGGAGGCCCCAGGCGCTCCGGCCTGGCGATCCCGGGCTGACGGGCGGGCGGGAAGAGGAGGGGGCGCGTCGGGCCAGAGGCCTGGGGCCGACTGGGAGCGAACGGAGGCCCCGGGCCGCGGCGCCGCCGGGTGGGGGCCGGGCTCGGCGCAGGGCGTCCGGGCTCCACGGCAAGGGCCGGCAGTCGGGGCCCCCGGAGTGAGCGGCCGACCGGGCCCGGCGAACCGACTAGTTGGACGGGAGGGCCGGGAGTTTGGCGGTGGGCCGGTAACCGAGGAGAGGAGGCCGGGCTGCGGGGTGGGGACCGCTGGCCGCGGCCTGGCAGCTGATGCGGGTGGGCACGCTGAGGACTGACAGTCGAGAGTGAAAAGGGAAAGCGAGGCCCTAGGAAGCAGGCCTGGCAGCCAGGGGACGAGGGAGGCCTTGGGCCCGACAGACGGGTGGTGTGGGGGGGTGGGGTCCAGAGCCATGCTGAAGTTGGGTGAGGAGATGAGCCCAGACCCGGGGAGTCGCTGGGGAGGGGGCAAGTGGCAGGAGCTGCGCCTCTGGGCCTTGCAGTGTGTGGGGGAGGGGTGTTCCACGAGGAGGCCTCAGGGGTGCTGGTGGTGTCTTTGCCAGGAGGAAGGCCTTGGTCAGGTCAGGTGTGAGGAAGGCCTGCAGTCCCAGGCTGGGGGCTTGGGTTACACCATGAGGAGGTGACCTATGGTAAAGGCCCTGGAGTTGGGGGGTTGGGGCTTCAGAACAAGCCTCAAGGCCTTGGAAAGTGATCAAGGAGGCCCATGGTAGTGGGAGTGGGCCAATACTGAGGAGGCCCAAGTGCCTTCCTGTGTAGTGTGTTGGGGGGAGGGGGGATGTTAGAAGTCCTTAGGCCCCTTGTTGGGAGGGGATTGTGGAGGCCCTGTGCCAGCAGCTGAGAAGGGTCAGACTGACCCATGGGGAAGAAAACCCTCAGTGGAGCTGATCAAGGGCTCAGAAAAGTCCTGGAAATGTGAAAGAAAGCAGAAAGGCTCTGGCAGTATCAGCCTGGAGCTTCTGGGATGCTAATCCTCATTAGAAGGAGAGAGGACTAGGTATGGGGGCCCCAAGTTGGGAAGATAAAACATTAAAGGTATAGGCTGGAAAGAAGCAAGGAAGAACCTGGCTTAAAAAGAATGGAGAAGGGAGGAGCAGAGTTGATAGGTAATAGAGGGTGAGAATTCCTGTGGCTGTGAGAGCGTATGGCTAAATAGAGGGGGGCAGATTGGAGGGAAAGGGGGTAAGGCGCTAAAGGAACTTTTCTGTGTTGCCTCTTTCCCCCAGAAAATTGACAGTTTACTGAATCTCCCTTTTCCCCTTCTCCCACCACTGTGTACGGATCTTCATCATTATCACTGGTTGAGCCCCCAGCCAGGTCGGGAGATGGGGGAGGAATAGTTTCTGTGGGCCTAGACCAGGTAAACAGTCACACAGGAAAAGCTGAATCAAGTAAGGCCTTTTAGGAGAAGGGCCAAGTAAAAGGCCTGCTAAGCACTGCTATTTTGGAGGAAAATCTCAGTGTGGGCTAGTAAACAGCCAGGAAAGGCTTTCTGGAGGTAATGGACTAGCATTGCTTTTGTAAGGAGGCAGAATAGAGGCAGCAGGAAAGGGTACAATGAGGAAATGTGAATAAGGTATATACCCTGAATGTCAGGATGTGAAGTTTGAAGTTTATCTTGAATGCAGTAGACAGCCTTTGAAGGGTTTTTTGTTTGGTTGACTTTTTTTTTTTTTTGGTGGTGGTGGTACTGGGTGATGAACCCAGGAGTGTTCTACGAGCTACACTACAAGGCTTTTTAATTTTTGTTTTGAAACAGGGTCTCGCCTTGCTACATTGCTGAGACTGTCCTCAAACCTGCGATCCTCCTGTCTCAGTCTCCCAAGTACTGGGATTATAGGCATGAGCCACCAGCACCTGGCCCTTTGAAGGGTTTTGATGAGAGAGACTGAGATGAAGGAGAGCAGTTATTCTAGATTTCCAGATAGGTGATAATGGCTTACATTAGTGTAATAGTATAGGGAATTAATACTTTCAGCAGGTACACTGAATACCTACTAGGTACAAAGAATTATACTACATTCTCAGATCTCAACATTCAGTTATTCCACAGGTAAAAATAAAAGTCTGTCATGGAATGGAAGTTCTAGTATAATCCAAGATCTTAGATTTATTTATTATTTATTTTGGTACTGGGGATTGAACCCAGGAGCATTCTGCCTCCGAGCTGTACTCCCAGCTTTTTTCACTTTTTTTTTTTTTTTGCGGTACTGGGGATGGAACCCAGGGGCATTCTACCTCTGGGCTACACCCCCAGCCCTATTTTTTATTCTTTATTTTGAAACAGGGTCTCACTAAGTTGTGGAGGGCCTCACTAAGTAGCTGAAGCTGGCTGTGAACCCAGATCCTCCGGTCTCGGCCTTCCAAGTACTGGGATTACAAGCATGAGCCACCATGCCCGGCTTCACTTTTTAATTTTTGAAACGGGGTCTCACTAAGTTGAGAGGGTTTTCCTTAAGTTGCTGAGACTGGCCTCAAACCTGCGATGCTGCTGTCTCAGCTTCCCAAGCACTGGGATTACAGGCACACACCTCTGCTCCCAGTTGATCCCTTCTGATAAAAGCGAGACACAGGCATGCTAGCATAATATGTTAGGAAGATGGAAAAAAGTAGTTTAGTGTGGCTGAAGTATAAGAGGCAAAGCAGGGAGCTGAAGGTAGTAAGGTAGATCATGAAGAAACTTTTTTCACACATGTTCATAGGACCTTTTTAATGCAGAATGGTTCATATGTTTGAGTAGAAGTGAACTGACCAGCTCCTAAACAAGCATGTCAGCTTGTTTTGGAGGATAATCTCACCCCTGCCCCTGAAATTCCCGCTGCCAACCGAATGGCTGAAGACAAGTGGACTAGAGTTTGGAACAGACTTAGGTTAGTTTCTCCAGGTTCCATTTGTCAAATGAGGAGTCTACCCTTCTGTTTTCCTTTCTAATAGAATAAATAATTCTTGGAACCCTGGGGGGAGGAAAAAGTAAACTTTGTGTTTTGGTTTTTGTAGCCCTCCCAGGCCCAATACTTCAAAGCATCTTACCTCTGCTCAATATATATTACTTGGAGAGGATTGAGGAAACTGCCCTCAAGAAAGGTAAGTATCTTTCTGTCTTATTCTCAGTGATTGTGAGCAAGGCACCATGATGTTCTTCAGGTAAATATTACACATGATACCTGCATAGAACTTCATGCTTTTCAAAAAGTACCCTCACACCTATGAAGCAAAAAACAAGTATGATTCCTGGGGCGGGTGTTTGTTTGTTGGTTGGTTGGTACTAGGGATTGAACCCAGGGGCATTCTGTCTCTGAGCTACACCCCCAGCCTTATTTTATTTTTTTTTATTTTGGAATAGGGCCTTGCTAAATTGCTGAGGCTGGGCTCAAACCTACAATCCTCCTCTCTCAGCTTCCCAAGTACTGGGATTACAGGCATGCGTCACCACTCCTGACTGATCCCTGTTATTCTGATAAGAGTAAGACACAAGCACGCTATAATAGCAAATCCAGAACTAGAACCCAGATCTTCTGAATCTGTTTTACCAAGCTACCTACACTCATTGGACACATCTATTAACAGCTTAACTTTGTGTGTGTGTGTGTGTGTGTGTGTGTGTGTGTGTGTGGTGCTGGGGATTGAACCTAGAAGCATTCTACTTCTGAGCTATGCTCCCAGCCCTTTTTATTTTTTATTTGGAAACAGCATCTCATTAAGTTTCTGAAAGCCTCACTAAGTTGCTGAGGCTGGCTGTCATGGAATGGAAGTTCTAGTATAGTCCAAGATATTAGATTTATTTATTAATTATTTATTTTGGTACTGGGGATTGAACCCAGGATCACAAACCTGTGATCCTGTCTCAGCCTCCCAAGTACTGGGTTTACAGGCATGTGCCACCATGCTCAGTTTATAACTTAACATTTATTTAACCCTGATGTGCCAAACATTGTTCTAAGTACTTCACCCAGAGAAATTCATTAATCCTTTCAACAACACTGTGAAAGAGCTAATATTAACTACATTTTACAGATTAGGAAACTGAGGTACAGAGAAATTAATTTGCCAAAGGTCACACAGCTATAGTGTGCTGATATTCAAACCCAAACAGTTTGTCTTTAGAGCCAGTGCTCATAACCACTCTGCTGCTGTATTACTCCTGTGAAGCCAGAGGACATGAAAGGCTGATGTACTTCACTCATGGTGGCCAGTGAGCAGCCGAGTAAGTGTGATATTTCTCCCTACAGGCCTCTCCACTCAGGCTATCTGGCGCCGACTCTGGGATGAGCTGATGAAGACAAGACCTTCCAGTTTGGAAGTAAGTTAAGATACTAGGTAGAACTCTAGCCTAATCTTGCACAGTGAAAGTAGGAAGAGCACACAAACACAAGCTAAGAACTGGTAAAGTTCAAGGGAAGGGGAATGGGTTTGGGAGGAGGGCTCAGATGGTTTGTCACAAGGTTCTAGCCCATTTGGCATTTATCACTGATTTGTTTTCTCACCATGTTTCCAGGGGACACAAAACTGGGAAGAATATAGTTCCAATGGATAACAGAGCCAGAATTCCTAGTGTTCTTGACAGAGTTGGTACAATGTTCAAATATAACCAAATGCAATTAACAGAATAAATCAGTTCTTCACTGAATCCAAAAATATTCTAATCACATGTCCTCAGGGTAGGGGTAGAAGGGTCTGGCTTAGCAGCTGTTTGTATAAAAAAGATTAAGGGGGTTTAGTCTACATGTGCAGAAGCCACTAATAATGACTGTAACCTGAGCTATATGAACTAATGAAAATATAATATAGGCTGAAGGACAAAGGGAACAGCCTGGCTCTGCCATGGTCAGGCTATCTATTCCTGGAGTATGGAGAAAGACATCAAAGCCACATCATGTGAGTCATATTTGGAAGACAAGATGTTATTCCTCAAAAAGAGATGACTTGGGAAACATGAACCATCTTGAAATGCATGAATGGTGTCACATGAAAGAGGGATTAATAGACTTGTTCTGGGTGGAAGCTAAAGGAGTATACATTTTTGCTAAACTTAAGGTAAAAAAAAAAATTTTTTTTTTTTTTGGTGATACTGGGGATTGAACCCAGGGACACTACCTCCAAGCTACACCACTAGCCCTTTTGAATTTATTTATTTATTTATTTATTGTACTGGGGATTGAATTTGGACATTCTGTCTCCGAGTTACACCCCCAGCCCTTTTTACTTTTTGTTTTGAAACAAGGTCTCACTAGGTTGCTGAGGCTGGTCTTTAACCAGTGATCCTCCTGTCCCAGCCTCCCAAGTACTTGGATTATAGGCATGCACCACCATGCCTGACATATTTTTTGCTTTTGAAACAGGGTCTTGCTAAATTGCTGAGGCTGGTCTCAAACCCGAGATTCTCCTGTCTCAACCTCCCAAATACTGGGATTACAGGGATGTACCACCACACCAGGCTAAGGTAAAACTTTTAAACTCTAATGTTACTAATGAAACAAGCTAATTCTAGAGGTAGTAAGTTTCTTGCTACTAAGTGTTCAAAAAGAGTCTGCACAACTACTTGACACAAGGGTGTTTTATAGGGAATTTAGCATTGTAAAAGAGGTTGGACAGGATGACTTTAGGACTCCTTTTAGCTCTGAGATTGGATTATTTACTGATTAAAATATGAATCACTGATGCTGGGCATGTTTGTACATGCCTATAAATCCAGTACTTGGGAGGCTGAGACAGGAGGATTGCAGGTTTAAGGCCAGCCTCAGCACCTTATAAGACCCTCAGTAACTTAGCAAGACCCTGTTTCAAAATAAAAAGTAACAAGGGCTAAAGGTTTAGCTTGGAAGTAGAATGCCCTGGGTTTAGTCCCCAGTATCAAAATATAAAGAGAGAGAGAGAGAGAGAGATCTAAATTACTGGAACTTTTCCTTAAGCAAACTTTCTTTTCCTGTTCCATAAATAGATAACAGGACAGGTTTAGTTCAACATTTATTAAAACTTATCATATAACAGGTCTTTTTTTGTGTGTGTATGTGGTACTGGGGATTGAACCCAGGGGCATTCTACTTCTGAGCCGCACCCCTAGCTCTTTTTCTTATTCTTTTTTTTCTTTTTGCAGTACTGGGAACTGAACCCAGGGGCGTTCTACCTCCGAGCTACGCCCCCCGGCCCTATTTTTTACCCTTTTTATTTTGAAACCGGGTCTCACGAAGTTGCAGAGGTCCTCACTAAGTAGCTGAGGCTGGCCGCGAACCCGGATCCTCCGGTCTCCGCCTCCCAAGTACTGGGATTACAAGCATGCACCACCTCGCCTGGCTCTTATTCTTTATTTTGAAATAGGATCTCACTAAATTGCTAAGGGCCTCACTAGCTGAGGCTGGCCGGGAATCTGCAATCCTCCTGTTTCAGCCTCCCAAATACTGGGATTACAACACCTGGTTTATATAACAGTTCTTATCCTAGATATTAGAAGTATACACTCCCGCTGGGTGTGGTGGCGCACACTTGTAATCACAGTACTTGGGAGGCTGAGACCAGAGGATCCGGGTTCATGGGCAGCCTCAGCTACTTAGGCCCTCTGCAATTTAGTGAGACCCTGTTTCAAAATAAAGAAGAAAAAATAGGGCTGGGGGTGGAGCTCAGAGGTAGAATGCCCCTGGGTTCAATCCCCAGTACCGCAAAAAAAAAAAAAAGTACACACTCCCTAATCTTGAAGACCTACCAATTTAATGGAGAAATCTACAAATAAACATCAGGGATTATAAAATAAGAGACATGATAGAGGGAAACAGGGAGATGGAAGGAGTGGGAAGTAAGAAAGTCTTTCTTAGGAAGTAGTATTTGAGCTGGACTTTATATGATGAATGAGGCTTAATGACCAAGGAAAAAAAAGCTTAATTGGAGATTTAATTTTTAATTTCTGGTGATGCCCTGGGCTCAATAACATTCAGCCTCACATCTTTTAGCTTTTCTACTTCTAGATCTGGACTGCAACCATGGGGTTCAGGATAAGGATACTGTGGCCTTGTGAGGAAGAAAAGTGGATGCAAGAATATTAGAAAATAGTAATAGCTTTCTGTCATCCTTAGTTTTTTTAATTAATTAATTTATTTATTTACTTATTTATTTGTGGCACTGGGGACTGAACCCAGGAGCATTCTACCTCCGAGCTATACCCCCAGCGTTTGTGTGTGTGTGTGGGGGGGGGTACTGGGGATTGAACCCAGGGGCATTCTACCTCTGAGCTATACCCCTAGCCCTGTTATTTTGAAACAGGGTCTCAGTAAGTTGCTGAGGCTGGTCTTGAACCTGCAATCCTCCTGTCTCAGCCTCCTAAGTACTGGGACTGCAGGCGTGTACCACCATGCCCTGCTGAGAGCTTGCTTTTGTGTGTGTGTGTGTGTGTGTGTGTGTGTGTGTGTGGTACTGGGGTTTGAACCCAGGGACACTCTACCTCTGAGCTATACCCTCAGCCCTATTTTATTCTTCATTTTGAAACAGGGTCTCACTAAGTTGTGGAGAGCCTCACTAAGTTGCTGAGGTTGGCCACGAACCTGTGATCCTCCTGTCCCAGCCTCACAAGTACTGGGATTACAAGTGTGCGCCACCACACTGGGCTGAGAGCTTTCTTTGAATTGTGTGGTGCTGGGGATTGAACCCAGGAGCTACTCCCCCAGCCCTATTTTATTTATTTGGAAACAAGGTCTCGCTAAATTACAACTTTTGATCTTCCTGTCTCAGCCTCCCAAATACTAGGATTACAAGCATGGGCCACCATGCCCCACCTAAAGTCTTGTTTTGATTTGGTTTTTGTTTTAAAAAGTCATGCCCACTGGTGGGTAGAACTTGTACTTTTATATTTCTGGGAACAGAATTTGTTACAACTGTGTGTGCGTGTGTGTGTGTGTGTGTGTGTGTGTGTTTTTTACTGGGGATGGAACCCAGGGGCACTCTACCTCTGAGCTATACCCCAGCCTTATTTTATTCTTTTATTTTGAAACAGGGTCTCACTAAATTGCAGAGAGCCTAAGTTGCTGAGACTGGCTGCAGATCCTCCTGTCTCCACCTCCCAAAGTACTGGGATTACAAGCATGCACCACCACGCCTGGCCCAATTTTTTTTTTTTTAAACAGGGTCTCACTAAGTTGCTGAGGGCTGGTCTCGAACCTGCAATTCTCTTGTCCCAGCCTCCCAAGTACTGGGATTACAAGCATGCACCACCACACCCAGCTGGCATACGAATTTTTTTTTTCTTTCTGGGGATGAAACCCAGAGGCATTCTACCTCCACGTTATACCCCCAAACTGATTTTCTTATTTGGAAATAGGGTCTCACTAAGTTGCAGAGGGAGTTGCTAAATTACCAAGGCTGGCTTCAAATCTGTGATCCTCCTGTCTCAGCCTCCCAAGTACTGGATTACAAGTATGTGCTACCATGCCTGGCTAGCATACGAATTTTGAAGAAAAAAAAAGTTCTCCAGAAAATCCTAATGTGCACCAAAGGTTGAAAATCCCTTGCATTCAGAGTTCTAAACATATTAGAATAGTGGTAAAGTCCTGTGTCCATGAAAGCAAATAACTTGCCTTGGAGAAAACAAATTTAAGATTTGGTTCCTGCTCCTCAGGATCTTTTAATCTAGTTAGATCTTCTAAACATCTTAGACTTGAGTAATAAGAGGAATCCAAACAAGAAGCTACTTCAAAGAATAGCATGTTAGTAGGTCTTTCACAAGGTCTGTTTTTTCCACTAATTGATAACATTTCTAGCAGATGTGTGGGATAACATAGAAGAAAGGTCTGGGTCATTAAGGTGACCAATTTGGCCATAGCAAAACTTTCACATGAGCAAGATGTGGGAAATAAATCTTCTCAGGGCTGGGTGTGGTACCGCATGCCTGTAATCCTAGTACTTGGGAGGCTGAGACCGGAGGATGGCAGGTTTCAGGCCAGCCTCAGCAACTTAGTGAGACCCTGTTTGAAAATGAAACAAAATAGGGCTGGGGTATAGCTCAGAGGTAGAATGCCCCTGGGTTCAATCCCCAGAACCACACAGACTTCTTAGGTAAGGCAGAGGCCATATTGTGGAAGGATTTTGTTGTCAAGCTGAAGAACTTCAAATTAACTTTAAAGCGTGGTGGCGCACACTTGTAATCCCTGTACTTGGGAGGATGAGACAGGAGAATCACAAGTTGACAGCCAGCCTTAGCAAGTTGGTGAGACTCTTGCAACTTAGTGAGACCCTGTTTCAAAAGTAAAAAATAAAATAGGGCTTAGTGTGTCACTCAGAGATAGAATGGCCCTGAATTCAATCCCCAGTACCAAAAAAAAAAAATTAGACCATGAAGAGTCAACGGGTATGTTAAAACAGAAAAATGTAATCAAAGTAATGTTTTACAAAGAGGACTCCAGTAGCCTTGTACAGAGTAGTTTGGGAGGGAAAAAGGGGACACAGAAAGCAATCAGGAAGCTAATGAAGTGGTCAGGTATGAGGTCACAAGGGGATAAACAAAGTTGGTGTCCACAATCATGGAAAGTTGAAAGCAGAAACAAATATGGAAGAATTTACAGGAATGACTCA
This sequence comes from Glis glis, assembly GCA_004027185.1. Lineage (NCBI taxonomy): Eukaryota > Metazoa > Chordata > Mammalia > Rodentia > Gliridae > Glis > Glis glis. Next base: position 10,170 of record PVJS01022653.1, read on the forward strand.
GTTAAGACACCACAGAAAAAGAATAGTCTCTGGAACCAGACTTCCTGGATTCATATCTTGACTACAACTTACCTGTGTGATGACTTCAGTGAAAACCTCTTTGTGCCTCACAATTTGTTGTATTTTCAAATTCAGATTTTTATTTTTTTTGTGTGTGTGAAACTGGGGATTGAACCCAGGGGCATTCTACCTTCAGGCTACACCCCCAGCCCTATTTTTTCTATTCTTTACTTTGAAACAGGGTCCCACTGTTGCGGAGGCCTCACTAAGTAGCTGAGGCTGGCCCTGAACCCAGATCCTCCTGTCTCAGCCTCCCAAGTAGTGGGATTATAAGCATATGCCACCACACCTGGCTCCAGCCCTATTTTTTAATTTTGAAACAGGGTCTCACTAGGTTGATGAGTTTCACTACTTGCTGAGGCTGTCCTCAAACCTGCAATCCTGTCTCAGCCTCCCAAGTACTGGGATTACAAGCATGTGCCACCACCCCTGGTTTATTTTTTATTGGTACTAAGGATTGAACCCAGGGGCATTCTACCTCTGAGCTACAGGGGCTACATCCCTTTTTTTTTTTTGAGTGTGTGTGTGGTACTGGAGATTGAACCCAGAGGCATTCTACCTCTGAGCTACACCCAGCCCTATTTTTTATTCTTTATTTTGAAACAGGGCCTCACTAAGTAACTGAGGCTTGCCTTGAACCCACAATCCTCCTGTCTCTGCCTCCCAAGTACTGTGATTACAAGTGTGTGTACCACCACGCCTGGCTTTTTTATTTTGAAATAGGATGTTGCTAGGTTGCTGAGAGTCTCACTAAATTGCCAAGGCTAGCCTTGAACCTGTGATCCCCCCATCTCAGCCTCCCAAGTACTGGGGCTACAGGTGTGCGCCACCATGCACAGCTTTATTTAAATTAATGAAAACATTAACCCTGAGCTGGGGATATGACTCAGTAGTGGAACGCTGGTCTGGCAGGCATGCGGCCTGGGGTTCAGCACCAGAAGAAAAGGAAACCTTGTACCATGCTTCAGAAACCTCAGAAATAACATTTTAGTCAGGTGCGGTGGCCACATCTGTAAACCCAGTGACTCCAGATGCTGAGACAGTAGGATCACAGGTTCAAGGCCAGCCTCAGCAACTCAGCAAGACAGTCTCAAAATTTAAAAAGGGCTGGTCATGTAACTCAGTGGTTACAGTCCCCAATACAAATAGTTTCACACTTGGTAACATACAATAAAAAACAAATTAAGCCAGATGTGGTGGTGCATGCTTGTAATCCCAGTACTGGGGAGTGTAAGACAGGAGGATCACAGGTTCAAAGCCAGCCTCAGTAACTTAGACCCTGTTTCAAACTAAAAAATAAAATAGGGCTGGGGGTATAGCTTGGAGGTAGAACACCCCTGGGTTCAATCCCCAATAGTGTGCGCACGCGTACACGCGAGCACACACACACACAAATTATACCATGTTTCTCAAACAAGTACAATATACTGTTGCCTTGCAGAAAAGCTAAAATGATATAAAATGTACCTTTCATTCAGCAACTATGTGCCTCAGTTTTTACATGTTAAATGGGGCTAATAGAAATACTATACACCTCATAGATGTGAGGATTGAATGAATTTGTATAAATTATGTAGAGCGTTGCCTGGCTCAGTGAGGACTAGGGAGTTTACTATTAGAAGGAAGAAAACTGAGATGTTTCATGGGTAACTCTTAGCATCATGGCTGTCTGGCCTGTTCTCTGCTTTCAGAGCGTGACCTGTTGGCGAGCCAAGTTTATGGAGGCCTTTTTTTCCCATGTTCTACGTGGAACCATTGATGTGTCTTCTGACAAGCGTCTTTGTGACCAGCGCTTCTCACCTCTTCTGCACAGCTCCCGCCATGTCCGGCAGCTCACCATCTGTAACATGCTGCAGGGCGCAACCGAGCTGGTGGCTGAGCCCAACCGCAGGGTTCTGGAGACCCTGGCCAGTTCCCTGCACACCCTCAAGTTCCGCCACCTGCTGTTCTCCGATGTGGCTGCACAGCAGTCACTTCGGCAGCTGTTGCATCAGCTCATTCACCATGGGGCTGTCAGCCAAGTGTCGCTGTACTCCTGGCCTGTGCCCGAGTCAGCTCTTTTTATCCTTATCCTCACCATGAGTGCTGGCTTCTGGCAGCCAGGGTCTGGTGGCCCACCCTGCCGCCTCTGTGGAGAGGCCTCCCGAGGCCGGGCCCCATCCCGAGATGAAGGGTCCCTATTACTGGGCTCACGCCGGCCTCGCCGGGATGCTGCTGAGCGATGTGCTGCGGCTCTCATGGCCACCAGGAGGAAGAATGAAGCCAAGCAGATGCCCAGAGCTGCACCTGCCACTAGAGTAACACGCCGGAGCACACAGGAGAGCCTCATGGCCGGTGGGACAGATCCTAAGAGGGAGCTGCACCCTCCAGCCACCTCCTACGAGGCTCCTGTTACTAAGCGGCCACCCTCTGCTCCAGCCGCCACCTCCTCTGCCTCTGCCTCCTCTTCCACATCCTCATCCAAAAGGGCTCCAGCTAGCTCAGCCCCACAGCCTAAGCCCTTAAAGCGTTTCAAAAGAGCTGCAGGGAAGAAGGGTGCTCGCACCCGTCAGGGGTCTGGTGCAGAATCTGAAGACCTGTATGACTTTGTTTTTATTGTGGCTGGTGAAAAGGAGGATGGTGAAGAGATGGAGATCGGGGAAGTGGCTTGTGGAGCTTTGGATGGATCAGATCCCAGCTGCCTGGGGCTTCCAGCACTGGAGGCCTCCCAAAGATTCCGCAGCATCTCCACCTTGGAGCTATTCACAGTTCCTCTCTCCACGGAGGCAGCTCTGACACTATGCCACCTGCTGAGCTCCTGGGTGTCTCTGGAGAGCCTCACACTCTCTTACAATGGTGAGCACCCTGGAGGGGCAGCCTTGGGCTCAGATCTAATAGCCCTAGCTGTATGCTTAATCCTGAGGGGATAATTGGGGGTATGATCAGGAAGCTGAAGATGGGGTCCTCTGTGCTCCACATGCAAAAAATGGCAGAGCCAGGTGCAGTGGTGCACAGCTATCTCAGCAACTTAAGAGGATAAGGCAAGAGGATTGCAAGTTCAAGGCCAGCCTAGGCAATTTAGTGAGACTGTCTCAAAAACATTTAAAAAGGAGAGCAGGGCGTGGTGGCACACGCTTCTAATCCCAGTACTTTGGGAGGCGGAGACCAGAGGATCCGGGTTTGCAGCCAGCCTCAGCGCGCGCGCGCGCTCTCGCTCTTTCTCTCTCTCTCTCTACTTAGTGAGGCCCTCCGCAACTTCGTGAGACCCGGTTTCAATATAAAGTATAAAAAAATAGGGCCGGGGGTGTAGCACGGAGGTAGAACGCCCCTGGGTTCAATCCCCGGTACCGAAAAAAAAAAAAAAAAATTTAAAAAGGGGTAGGGATAGCTGGGCGTGGTGGCGCATGTTTGTAATCCCAGTACTTGGGAGGCTGAGACAGGAGAATCATGGGTTTGTGGACAGCCTCAGCTACTTAGGCCCTCCACAACTTAGTGAGACCCTGTTTCAAAATAAAGAATAAAAAATAGGGCTGGGGGTGTAGCTTGGAGATAGAATGCCCCTGGGTTCAGTCCCCAGTACTGCAAAAAAGGGGGGGAGTAGGGATGTAGTAGCTCAGTAGTATAACACTCTTGGGTTCAATCCCCCAGAACCACAAAAACAGTGGCAGGATGGGTGTGGTAGCATGTCTATAATCCCACTGACTGAAGCCTGAGGCAGGAGGATCCCGAGTTCAGGCTAGCCTGGGCAACTTAGTGAGACCTTGTCTCAAAATTTAAGCCAGGCATGGTGGTGCACACTTGTAATCCCAGTACTTGGAAGGCTGAGACAGGAGGATTGCACTTCAAGGTTCAAGAACAGCCTCAGCAAGTAGTGAGACTCATCAACTTAGCGAGAACCTATTTCAAAATTAAAAAAAAAAATAGGGCTAGGGGTGTAGCTTGGAGGTAGAATTCCCCCAGGTATAATCCCCAGTATCACACACAAAAAAATTTTTTAAGGACTGGGGTTGGGTATAGTGGCATACACCTGTAATCTCAGTACTTGTGAGACAGGAGGATTGCAAGTTTAAGACCAGCCCCAACAATTTAGCAAGACTCAACAACCTATAGAGACCCTGTTTCAAAGCAAAAAATAAAATAGGACTGGGGGAGTATGGCTCAGAGGTAGAATGCCCACTATCACAAAACAACAACAACAAAAAACAACTGGGAGTGTAATTTAGTGGTAGAGCAACCCCTGGGTTTAATCCTCAGTACTACCACCACCAAAAACACCCCACTAACACAGTAGCAGACTCAATGTCAGAATAGGAACATGAGATCTGTAGACTTTACTTATTGGAAGCAGGAGTTCCTGAAGGGCAGTAAGACAAGTCAGCTCGATAACCGTGGCAATCCAAGGGCAAGTGGGACAGTCTAGTATATGCAGACCCAGCCAGGACTAGTGTTGGATCCCACTAGACACATCGAAGCAGCTATCCAGACAAGGTGGGGGACAATTGTTTATCAGACCAGCAACTTGCAGTAGTCCTCAGTCCTTTTCTACCTGCTATGCCCAGTTAGCAAAACTTAAACTCTAGCTAAATCAAGCAATCTGCCTAGATTGCTAAGCACTGCTAGAGAAAAGCACAGCAGTGCACACATGGTGCCTACTATACATTCACAGTTATCGACCCCAAAAACTCTGCAACATCAGCTCCACTCCTACTTTACTACTTCCAAACCCTTCCTCCTTTGTCAGCGATAACCTTACCTCCTACTTCCCAAAGAAAATGGAAACCATCACACATGAACTCCTTCAACTTATTGTTAGCTAACTTATAAACTCTCATACTTGTGCATTCATCCTTTTCTCCTTCACCAATGGGTCAACCTTATCTAAGGCTAATTCTTCCACCTGTGCTCAGGATCCATACGACCCATGTTCTTAGGGAAGTGTGTTTCTCAAATGCCTTAGTAATAACTTTAACATACTGCTTAGTATGTGCATGACATATTTTAAATACTCTCAACATTTTAACTAATCCTTATAACAACCCTATGGGGTCAAATAACCTAGCTAGTGAATTGTAGAGCCAGGATTCAAACCTGGCTCCAGAATCCATGCTTTTAAACCACTGCATAGTCAGGCATGGTGGCACAAACCTGTAATCCCAGTACTTTGGAGGCTGAAACAGGAGGATAGGTTTAAGGACAGCCTCAGCAACGTAGCAAGATTCTCAGCAACCTAGTAAGCCCCTGTTCCAAAACATAAAAAAGGGCTGGGGGTATAGCTTGTAAGAAGAATGCCTTTGGGTTCAAATCCCAGTCCCACAAAACAAACTGCATATACTGTCTTCCTTCTTTCCATTGTCTTTCACTATTTAAACGGATCTCTGTTGAAAACTACCATCTCCCTCTATCCTGTATTAACCACCCCCCTTATTCTCTCCTGCTCTTCACAGATCTAGTTATTTCTCCACTCAGCCCACTCCAGCCTCACATGTACTCCCATCACTGCACTGAGAAGGACCTACGTCACAAGGTCCTTCTTGTTACTAGATCCAACCCAAATTTATCAGTCCTCGTCTTACATAAATTCTTGGCAGCATTTGCTATTAATCATCTTTGTGAAATATTCATTTCCACTACCTCAGCAGTCTGACTCTGTTCTCAGTGACATTGGGAGTTAATGAAACCAGGATTCTCTCCACATATATTTGGTCACCAGGTCCTATCACTATATCTCTCAAATACATTTATTTTTCTATTTCCACGTCCCAATTTAGGCTACCATTACTTCTCACCTGGATTCATTATTTCAGCAGTTCCTACAGATTCCACACAATCCATCATCTACACTGCAGCACAAGCATTCTTTCAAACATGGAGACCTGACTTTGTCATCTACAGACCATGGCTTCATTGGCCACACCTAATTGCACTGATGAGGCATTCCTGTTCTCACTCCTGCTTACTTCTGCAGTGGTATCTTCCCCCTTATACTTTACATACCAGCCATAAATATTTTTGAGGTCTTAGAACTTGCCTCTCCTTCAGGGTTCTATGGTTTCCTTAGCCATAATCACCCCACCCCTTTTTGTACTGGGGATTGAATACAAGGGCACTCTACCTGAGCTACACCCGCAGCCTGATTTTACTTTTATTTATTTATTTATTTATTTTTTGTGGTACTGGGGATTGAACCCAGGGGCATTCTACCTCCAAGCTACACCCCCAGCCCTATTTTTTATTCTTTATTTTGAAACGGGGTCTCACTAAGTAGCTGAGGCTGGCCACGAACCTGTGATCCTCCTATCTCAGCCTCCCAAATATTGGGATTACAAGCGTGCGCCACCACACCCGGCTTACTTTTATTTTGAAACAGGGTCTCACTAGGTTGATAAGAGTCTCATTATTTGTTGAGGTGGGCCATGAACCTATGATCCTCCTGTCTCGGCCTCCCAAGTACTCCCCCCTTTTTTAGAGCCTGTCTTCTTTACATTCTTTAGAACTCTGCTGGAAAGCCCTTACTGACATAAGGCAGACCAGGCATTAGGTACCCATCCTTTACACTCTGCCTCCCCAATTCCCATCACATTTCTATCAAGCTCTATAGGCAGAACAGTATGTGCTGCTCAGCAGTGCCTAGCAAAAAAACATGGTATTTAGTAGGTGCTGGATAGAGTTTGGTTGAATAAGCGAATCAATAGGAGACCGCATAGTCCAAGGGAAGATGAGGGAGGCAGTGGGTTCCAACAAATTAGTTGCCTATGGTTTTTTTTCCTTTGCAGTACAGGGGACTGAACCCAGGGGCATCCTATCTCCAAGCTACACCCCCAGCCCTTTTTTTTTATTTTTTATTTTTTTGAGGTACTGAGGATTGAACCCAGGGGCACTTTACCTGTGAGCTACACCCCTTGCCCTATTTTTATTCTTTATTTTTGAAACAGGGTCTCACAAAGTTGTGGAGGATCTCACTAAGTAGCTGAGGCTGGCCGCGAACCTGCGACCTTGTCTCAGCCTCCCACGTACTGGGATTACAAGTGTGTGCCACCACACCCAGCTTGCCTGTGTTATTAAGCAATTTTGTGTGTGTGTGGTACTGGGGACTGAACCCAAGGGGCATTCTACCTCTGAGTTACACCCCCCAGCCCTATTTTATGTTTTAGTTTGAAACAGGGTCTCACTAAGTTGCTGACAGCCTAAGCTGCCGAAGCTGGCTTCAAACTTGTGATCCTCCTGTCTCAGCCTCCCAAGTACTGGGATTACAGGCATGCGCCACCATACCTGGCCTAAGCAACTGTTAATCTTTCTGGGCCCTACTCCATTCTGTGAGATATCTTATTTTCTTTTTTTTGCTATACTGGGGATGGAACTCAAGGCCTTACACCTCCCAAACAAGTACTCTACCCCTGAGCTATATACCCATACCAGGTGCTTATCTTTTTCTACCCCAATATCACCCTGTGAATTTTTTTTTGGGGGGGTGGTATTGGGGATTGAACCCAGGGGCATTCTACCTCCAAGCTACACCCCCAACCCTTTTATATTCTTTATTTTGAAACAGGTCCTCACTAAGTAGCTGAGGCTGGCCACAAACCCAGATCCTCCTGTCTCAGCCTCCCGAGTACTGGGATTACAAGCGTGCACCACCACACCCAGCACCCAGTGAATCTTCTAAAGTATTTCCTATCGGAACATTCCATCCTACTCGGTTTATGTGTACTCCCAATGGCCTACAGGAGATTAAACCATCTCTTTAGCCTTACTTTTGGGACTTACCACAATGTGGACTCCACTGCCCCACCCTCTAGAGCTGCTTCCTGAGACCCTATCTAGCCAATCCTTTCAACTCATGGCATGCTCTTTCCTAGCTATGACCCTTGGCTGTGTCTTCTTCCTCTGTCCAAAATTTCCTTCCATCAAGGTCCAGCTTCTTCAGGACACTACTCAGAACCCAGAAGTCTAGAGACGTCTGCTGCTCTCAGGGCCTGTCATCTGCTGCACTGCAACACAAGCATTCTTTCAAACATGCAGATCTGGCTTTGCCATTCAAGGTCACATGCCACCCTGCCACATCCTATTTTGTGCCTGCCCTTACTGCTACTTCTTAAAGCCATAGCCCAGCACAGTAGGTAGGCATCAGTTTGCCGATTACCTGAGGAAAAAGCAAGACATGGATGAGTAATTGAGAGACAAATTGTTTTTAAAAATCTGATTCAGCCGGGCATGGTGGCGCATGCTTGTAATCCCAGTACTTGGGAGTCTGAGACAGGAGGATCAGATTTGAAGCCAGCCTCAGCAACTCAGTGAGGCTCGCATCAACTTAGTGAGACCCAGTTTCCAAATAAAAGAATAATATAGGGTTGGGGGTGAAGCTCAGAAGTAGAACGCCTCTGGGTTCAATCTCCAGCACCACAAAAAAAAAAAAAAAAAATCTGACCCAAAGCTCAAAAGATTTGATAGTAACCAATGGAAATATTTGAAGTTGTCTCTGAATGTCACCCTGCTGACACTCTCCCATGACTCTGACTTAATCTTTCTTGCCACAGGCCTGGGCTCTAACATCTTCCGCCTACTGGACAGCCTGCGGGCCCTGTCAGGCCAGGCTGGATGCCGCCTCCGTGCCCTGCATCTCAGTGACCTGTTCTCCCCACTGCCCATCCTGGAGCTGACACGTGCCATTGTGCGAGCCCTGCCATTGCTACGGGTCCTCTCTATTCGTGTCGATCACCCAAGCCAACGGGACAACCCTGCAGTGCCAGGGAATGCTGGGCCCCCTAACCACATAGTTGGGGATGAGGAGATTCCAGGTGAAGCACTGCATGTATATATACATTTGTATCTCCACACAAAGGTGCATTTGTGTGGGGAAAAGGGGAGGGATCTCCACGCCAGGTCAGCTTCTGCTCACTCATTTATCTGGAATCTGTTCCTTCTTTAGAGCCTGCCATTCTCAAGTAACCTTGGGTCTGACAGGGCCTGGACCACCATAAACCCAGCAGTGACCATGGCAGTTTAGTCTCCAGAAAAGGGGTCTGAGCCAAAAACAGAACTGACCCTTAGACCAGATAGGTCCCCCTGCTATATGTTTTCATGGCTCCTATTTTTTGTCTCCTAATCCCCCAACACCATGTGCCCTATTACCTTTGTATGTATGAGTGGTCTACCTGGACTAAAAGTTCTATAAGGGCAAGGACCAAATCTCATATGTAGTACACTATATCCAGAATCTAGCACAAAACCTGACATAGTAGGCACTCAATGGTAAGTGGATGAATAGATGATTTTCTTAGTGGATCCCTTGAAGTACCGGTAGAGGTAGAGGTGACCAGTTGGAATCTTTTTTCCCTCTATCACATCCAGAAAACTGCCTGGAGCAGTTGGAGATGGGATTTCCACGAGGAGCCCAGCCAGCCCCACTGCTCTGCTCTGTTCTGAAGGCCTCAGGTTCTCTGCAGCAGCTGTCCCTGGACAGTGCCACCTTTGCCTCTCCCCAGGATTTTGGGCTTGTGTTGCAGACACTCAAAGGTAGGATCCAGCTAGAATGGTGAGGGGACCACGTGAAGAGGTGGGGACCTAGTCTTGTTCTCTGGGAAAGCTAAGGCCCATGGCCTCTGCCTCTTATCCAGAGTACAACCTAGCACTGAAGAGGCTGAGCTTCCATGACATGAACCTGGCTGACTGTCAGAGCGAGGTGCTCTTTTTGCTACAGAATCTGACTCTTCAAGGTAAGCTTCTAATCCAGAATCTGGATGTGCTTAGGTCCTTGTTAGGGCTCTGCTGCTGTCTCAGTGTGTGAGCAAACAACTGTTCCTTTCTTGGCCTTGTATCCTCAACTACAAAAAGAACATAGAACCTAAATGAACTTCCTTATAACAATCCCAAATTCAACTCCTGTACAAACATGGAAAATTACCTGTTTTGGGGGGAAAGGGGCTACTCACTTGTAGAATACCTCATCTAAAACTTCTCTTACCTTTTAGGGGCTGGTGAAAATAGTGGTGGAAGGGAGGAAAACAGTATAGGGCCAAGCTCCCCTCAGACTTTTGTCTAATCCCCACTCTACATAGAGGGTGGTTAGTGGACAGAGCAGCAAAGGAAGTGAATGGAAAATTGTCCAAGTAGTAACATACAGACTCGATCTCCCGTTGAATCCTGAGTGAGTTCCAGCCTTGCTTGCCATCTTAAACAGATTCCTTCCTCTTTCTGGGCTTCTGTAAAATGTTCACACACCTTGCTAGGGCCACCTGGGGCAGGAGGGACAGCACCAGTCCTAACGCAGCCATCAGAATTTGTTCTAATTTCTCTTGACAGAGATTACCTTCTCTTTCTGCCGTCTGTTTGAGAAGCGCCCAGCCCAATTTCTGCCTGAGATGGTTGCTGCTATGAAGGGCAACTCCACACTGAAAGGCCTTCGGCTGCCAGGAAACCGCCTGGGTGGGGGCCTGGACCCTAGGGAGGGAGAGGGGGAAGGAGATGGGCCTTTGACCCAGGAACTCACTGGGTAGTGGCAGACCTCTCCAGTGGGATTACAAGGGTTGGAATATAGCTATTTGTGGGCTGGGGTTTTAGGGACTAGCAGGACTAGGCTTCTCCCCAGGCAGAGTTGGGTTGAAACACTCTTGTTCCTTATTCTTGGGTAGAGATAATGAGCACTCCCCCCCATCTACAGGGAATGCTGGACTGCTGGCACTGGCAGATGTTTTCTCAGAGGATTCTTCCTCTTCTCTCTGTCAACTGGACATCAGGTACATGGGGGGGGGGGGTGAGGGATGGGACCACAGGGATATAGACTAGGGATTAGTGGCTTCCTGGATATCTAATCCATCTCACCCTTACAGTTCCAACTGCATCAAACCAGATGGGCTTCTGGAATTTGCCAAGCGGCTGGAGCGCTGGGGCCGTGGAGCCTTTGGTCACCTGCGCCTCTTCCAGAACTGGCTGGACCAGGATGCAGTCACAGCCAGGGAAGCTATCCGGCGACTCCGGGCCACCTGCCACGTGGTTAGCGACTCGTGGGACTCATCCCAGGCCTTCGCAGATTACGTCAGCACCATGTGATGGGGCCCGTACCTCACAGGTCCATGCTCAGTACCATCAGCTTGCAGGGTCTGAGGCATGGACTGCCCAGAATCCCCAACCACAATTCTGTCTTTCTCTTTCTGCCACCTTTCCCACTTTCCCCATCTTCCCTTGCACTGAGGTCCTGGAGCCTTGATGGGGCCCAACAAAGGCATTCTCACAGCTGGGTTTAGAGCTTTTGGGCCCCTTGCTCAGTGCCCTGGGCCAGGAGGTTATGGTGGTCATCACCATCACTGAGGACAGTCCCCTTCCCAGGGTTCCTGCCTTCCCTCCTCAAGCAGGTACTCAGGCTTTGGAGAAGTATAGGAGTGCCCACTACCAGGCCTCTTCCCTCCTGGGCCTATCACGCTGCTCCCAGGCCTCAGTTCCTTTCATACCTTTATTCCTTTCTTTTTTTTAACCAAAAAAGTTTTTCTTATAAAATAAATTTTGGGCAAACATCATGCAGCCCTTCTTGATGATTTTCTCTTAGAGAACAAGATTTAGCAGGGCCCTGTGGGGCAGAAAAACCCTTTTCCTGTATCCTTCCTCTAACAGCTACACCCAGACCAGCTGGTTATCAGTGAAGCCCCCGCTGCTCCTCGTGGGAACGCTGGTGGAAGACGAAGGTGATGGCAGCAGAGGCAGCATCCCAGGCGGCCTGGAGTACCTCATCCTGGAGCCCCCGCTTATCAGTGCTATGGTTCCATTGAGCCAGGTCCGAAGTGCAGTCAGAACCATTAGGGGGTGGCCGGACCTGGCGGTTGTTGACACAACGGCGGCAGTGCAGCCTGGGGTCAGAGGACAGAGCTGTGGTCACTACGGATCTCATTTTTATGCTGTGCAGGTAGCTCAGAGATTATGGCGAGGGCACTCCACCCACCTGTCATGTGTATCACTGAGGCTAGCCGCATCCAGGGTAAACAGCTCCTTCAGCTCGCCCAGAGAGAAGTGCCGCTCTACGTCCTGCTCCTCATCCACCACACAGCTGCTCAGGGCCTTCTTGTGGCTTTGCCGCTGGAAGATCTTCTCCTCAATGGTTCCTGCCTGGGGAAACGAGGGTGGTAGAAGGGAATGTAGGGCTCAGTCATCCCCATACAAAGAGAACAGAGAAACCAAGAGTTGAAATTAAAGCCACTCAAGAGAAGGGGAAGCTGGACACAGTACCACATGCCTATAATCCCAAAACTTGGGAGGCTGAGACAAGAGCATCACCAGTTAGTTGGAGGCCAGCTTCAGCAACTTGGCCAGACCTTGTTTCAAAAAAATAAAATAAAATAGGGCTGGGAGTGTAGCTTAGACCTAGAATGCTCCTTGGTTCAGCCCCCAGTTCCACAAAAAACAAAACAAACAAAAAACAAGGTGAAGAAGTTAATCTATAGGCTTTGGAAAATTTTGAAGTAAATGAATGGAAAGTGACCCATGGTAGTGGTTAGAACAGGATTACAGCGGCCGTGGTGGCGCACGCTTGTAATCCCAGTACTTTGGGAGGCGAAGACCGGAGGATCCAGGTTCGCGGCCAGCCTCAGCTCTCTCTCTCTCTTTCCCTGTCTCTCTCTCTCTCCTTAGTGAGGCCCTCCACAACTTCGTGAGACCCGGTTTCAAAATAAAGTATAAAAAATAGGGCCGGGGGTGTAGCGCGGAGGTAGAATGCCCCTGCGTTCAATCCCCGGTACCACAAAAAAAAAAAAAAAAGAACAGGATTACAGTGTAATAAAAGCTGGGGCTGGGAAAGTCAGCGAAGGCCATGTTGGAGAAACTTGGATGCCAAGCTGAAGGGATTGGCCTTGTCTTAGAAGTGATGAAAAGCAAATTTATAATTTCTTCAGAATTCAGAAGGGGAATGAGTTTAGTCATAAAGTGCTCTTAAAAATCCAAGTGGAGGGCTGGGGATATAGCTCAGTGGTAGAGCACTTGCCCAGAACATAGAAGGCCCTGGATTCAGTCCAAACACCACAAGATATATAAGAAATCCAGTGCAAATGTAGATTAAGTAATAGAAATACAGATCTGGAGCTCAGGTAAGAGATCTGGGTTGAAACTTAAAGAGATTTGTGAATCTAATGAGTATCTGATCACAGAGGCAGGAGAATCAGAGTGGAGTTTCAAAACAAAAAATAAAATAGGGCTGGGGGGTGTAGCTTAGAGCTAGAATGCCACTGGGTTCAGTCTCCAGTGAGACTGAAAAAACAAGGTGAAAAAGTTAATTTATAGACTTTGGAAATTTTCGAAGTAAGTGAATGGAAACTGACCCATGTTAGTGATTAGAATAGGATTACAGAGGGAGCTGGGCATGGTGGCATGCCTATAATTCAAGTACTTGGGAGGTTGAAACATGAGGATCATAGGTTCGAGGACGGCCTCAGCAACTTAGCAAGACCCTGTTTCAAAATAAAAAATAAAAAGGGTTGGGGATGTAGCTCAGAGGTAGAATGCCCGAGTTCAATTCCCAATACCACACACACACACACAAAAGAATAGAACAAAGCTGGGCATGGTGGCGCACACTTACAATCCCAGTACTTGGGAGGCTGAGACCGGAGGATCGCAGGCCAGCCTTAGCTACTTAGTGAGGCCCTCTACAACTTAGTGAGACCCTGTTTCAAAATAAAGAATAAAAAATAGGGCTGAGGGTGTAGCTCAGAGGTAGAATGCCCCTGGGTTCAATCCCCAGTACTGCAAAAAGAAAAAAAATAGGACAGAGGGTTGAAAAATTGATTTCAAGGTGGGAGCTACTTGAGCATGTTTATAGACTTTAGATGAATAAATGAGAAATTGATCACCTAAGGAAAGGATGGGAAGGGGTTTACAGCAGAGCTAGAAGGATGAGCCTTAAACAGAGAGGAAAGGAGAAGAGAAAGGAAGATCAGATGTAGAGATTTGCAGAAGAATGAAGAGAATGGGAAGAACTCAGGCCTGGTACAGTGTCCTTATAGAAAGGATGAGACCGCCTTACGCAGGAAACTAAGGGAAGTGAAGTCTTGAAATGGTTGTTGAAGGAAATGAGATATGACCCAGTCCAAAAAGGAGAACATGAATTTGTGGTAGTACCAATCTGTAAATGCAAAATCTAGTTGGTATAGAAACTGAGAACAGCTGAAATGATCCACACAGGCTGGATATTGGGAAAAGAGTGGCTGAAAAGATGTACAGTGAGGATTAAGCTGGATTTAAAAAAGAAAGCCAAGTCCGATTAGGGAAGACAGGTGGATGAGAGAGGTTCTAGGGACATTAAGTTACAGTAGATATAGTGGGTAGGAGAAAGCTGGAAGGCCAGGATGTATGAGGATAGGATGAGAGTTATTAAGGTTTGGATACCAACAAGTTCCATATTGTGCCCTTAGACAGGAGGATTTGAGGTCATTAGAAATGAAGTCAAGGAAACACAAAGGCCAGCATGCTGGAAAACTGCATGGTCCTCAAAATCAGCCAGGATTGTTGGACTTGAGAAACGGAAATAGCTAGTATCCAAAACCATTGCCGGGCGTGGTGGCGCACGCTTGTAATCCCAGTACTTTGGGAAGTGGAGACCGGAGGATCCGGGTTCGCGGCCAGCCTCAGCTCTCTCTCTCTCTTCTCTCTCTCCCTGTCTCTCTCTCTCTCTACCTAGTGAGGCCCTCCGCAACTTCGTGAGACCCGGTTTCAAAATAAAGTATAAAAAATAGGGCCGGGGGTGTAGCGCGGAGGTAGAACGCCCCAGCGTTCAATCCCCGGTACCACACACACAAAAAAAAAACCCAAAACCATTGATGAATGTGGAACACAGCAGAGATTAGATGACTACAGCAAGGGAGAAAGAGTGACTACCTTTTGTCAAGTCACACATGAGAGGCAAAAGAGAAACTATGGGGTGGATGGTCTGAAGGTGAATACCATTACCACATCTTAATACCATGGGGTGTGGGGGTGTGAAAAGACTTAAAAGGCAAGGGACATATCAGAAATTGGGTATGGAAAAGCCAGGCATGGTGGCGTACCCCTGTAATCCCAGTACTTGGGAGGGGGGGAGGCTAAGACAGAAGGATAGCAGGTTCGAGGACAGCCTCAGCAAGTACTAAGACCCTCATCAACCTTGTGAGACCCTGTTTCAAAATAAAAATAAAATAGGACTGGGGGGTGTAGCTCAGAGGTAAAATGCCCCTGGGTTCAATCCCTAGTAACACACACACACACACACACACACACACACACACAAAAGAAACTGGGTATGAACCTGGCATGGTAGCAGCACACCTGTAATCCCAGTACCTGGGAGGCTGAGACCGGAAAACTGCAGGTTCAAGGACAGTTTCAGCAACTGCTAAGTTGCTGAACCCTGTCTCGGGGGGGGGGGGGGGAATATATACATATATATATATACACACACACACACACACACACACATATATATGAAAGAAAACAGGGAGATATACTGAACAAGCATCCAGACAGCATAGTAAGGAACATTTGGAGGATTCAATGGGGTGGAGAGAAGTGGAGGAAAAACAGAAGACTAAAAGGCTCAAGGCTAGGCCTATAGTACTGCCACTGATAGCAGCAGAGGGGCCAAGGAGAGATACTGAGAAACAATTCAAGATGGTCCTAATGCCGGGTGTAGTGGCACATGCTTGTAAACCCAGTACTTGGGAGCTGAGACAGGAGGATTGCAGGTTCGCGGCCAGCCTCAGCTACTTAGTGAGGCCCTCTGCAACTTAGTGAGACCCTGTTTCAAAATAAAGAATAAAAAAGAATAAAAAATAGGGCTGGGGGTATGGCTCAGAGGTAGAAGGCCCCTGGGTTCCATCCCCAGTCACACACACACACACACACACACACACACACAATGATCCTGAAGGTCTTGTTCTATGGTCTACCCCTACTCTGACCACTATCAGCATCCTTACAGACAGCAGGCGGTAGATATAGCAGGTCTTCTTTTGACCATCACGCCAGACCCGGGCCATGGCTTGTTCATCATTGGCTGGATTCCAGTCAGGGTCAAACATGATCAGCCGGTTAGCCCCAATGAGATTGAGGCCGCAGCCCCCAGCTTTGCTGCTCAGCATGAAGACAAAATCGGGGCTCTAGAAAGAAAGGAAGCAGGAAAAAAAAAGGATCTTTTATACTCTAAACTAGGATTCTCAGCCTAGCCAACTCCTCACTCACCCTTCTATACTCATCTAAGTTGTGAGGACCTCCAGTTTGCCTACCAGCCAGTTTTACAACCTATGAAGTCAGTGCCCAGCCCACCCATCACCAACCAGTCTAACCTACTACCACCACCACCACCCACAAGAAAAAACCTGACATAGAGCTCCCTTACAGCTTCTCCATCAACCCTTAATTCTGATGTTACTGTATTAGTGGTGTGGGAACAGAGGCTGTGCATTTACCGATGGACTATTGAAGCGCTCCACAACCTTGGCTCGCTTCTTAATGGACATCGTGCCATCCAGGCGGACATATAAATACCTGAAGGGGGATCCACAAATCACAACCCAAGAACACAGAGCCCCTTGGAGCAGTAGCTACTAAAGGGACTAGATGAACCATGCTTGAGGCTGCTCATGGTATAGCCTTTGGTATGTCCAAAGAGAAGGGCAGGAAGCCAGGGGCTAAGACTCAGTCCTGTGGGAATACCTAAAGGACCAGGGGCGTTGCATTTGAAGATGGAGGTAGGGCCATCACTGCAATAAGAAACATCTTCATGTACCCACATCTTGGTCCACATCCACCAATTAGAATACCTAATCTTCAATACTTGGGAGGCTGAGACAGGAAGATCTCAAGTTCGAGACCAGACTCAGCAACTTAGTAAGACCCTGTTTCAAAATAAAAAATAAAAAGGGCTGGAGATGTAGCTTGAAGGTAGAATGCCCCTGGGTTCAATCCCCAATACCAAAAAAAAAAAAAAAAAAAAACCACCTAATCTTCACAGAGGGTCAGTTGGGGAGGCATATCCCTTTGCTGGCCTGGTTAGGCTCTTCCCTACCTTCGTGCCCGGCACAGCTTCTCAAAGAGATCCAATGTCTGGGTGTAATTGGACACCAGCACTACTTTGTCACTGCTGCGGCTTCGTGTCACCGCCAGAACGTAATCAAGGACCAGCATCTTACCTGGGAAGAGTAGCAACCATCAATCCCCAACGAGCCATCCTAATGGCCCAGGATTCTTGTTTTTTTTTTTTTTTTTTTTTTTTTTTTGGTGTGGTGGTGCAGGGGATCGAACCCAGGGCCTTGTGCATGCTAGGCAAGTGTTCTACCACAATGAGCTACATCCCCAACCTGGTTTTTATTCTTGATATACTGCCTTGAGACAGAGCAGATCTAGCAGCAATAACATCTTATATTCCTTCCACTGTGCCTCCCAGAAGATCCCATATACTGGTGGAAAGGCTCACCTGACAGCTGTGGCTCTAGAGCCTTAGAGCTGTAACCAGGGGGGAAGATTTCCAAGGCACCCTCAAAGCCATCCTCCTCTTCTACACACTTGTCATAGATTAGAGCTGGATCTGAAAAAAACAAACAAAAAAACCACACAATGCCAGCTACTTCACTTTCTAAAATTTCTACTCCATGCTCACCAGAATGCCCTCCAGATGCCCAGCCCAGAAATCCTTTCTCAGCACCAGACGCACTTGGTCTCTACCTTCCCAAGTTCCAATAGGGTACAGTCAGTGCCAGTGGGGACCACAGCTGGACAGTCTTAATCAGTAGTGTATTCTCCCAACACGTAGAGGGCTATACTAGAGGCAAGGTTTCTTTGACATTTCCCTCCTGCCTAACATTTTACATGAGCATGTGTGCGTGCAAGCTCTCACACACACAGTTCTATACAAAAGCAAAAGGTGTAGTTTACAGAGTCCACAATGCAGGGTTCATGCCTTGGGGTTGGAATCACATGTAGCCTCTGTGGGGTCTCTAGATAAGTTTCCAGGAGGGCCACTGGACCACCATGGGAACCTAGCATCCCCTACTCACACTCACAGAGACACAGGGCATGGGCCCAACTCACGATTGCAAAGCTTCTTCAGTGAGGTGATGGAAGAAAGGGAAGACACACTCATCTTGCCCTCACGCAATTCTTCTGCTGGCTTGGCCTGTCTCAGAAACCTCTTGTATAACTCAGCCTGAAGGGGTGTCAGCCTGGAAAAGAGACAGCTGGGTCAGTGGAAAAACTGGACCACACTTCTGCCCTCTGAGGACATCTTGAGACCCAGCTATGCTTCAGGGGCTAAGCTTTTACCCACTCGCTGCACACCCTTCAGTTGATTTCAGTACCTGCAACAAACCACCTGCTCAATCTTCACAGGCAGATATTTAGAAAGGATATCCGATGTCCTCCGTATCAAACACCTACAGACAACAGGATAAAAGTGCAAGAGCTGGAAAAAGTGTTGTGCTACCCAGTGGAATAAAAGCTACTACCCAGAGGACCAAGACTGACTCTTTTATAGTATACAATGCCACAGACCCATCAGCCCTATGACAAAGGTATCTAATCAGGGTCTCAGGCATGGGAATGGAGACTTCCAGGCAGCCTAAGTTAGAGTGGCAACTCTTTTCCCTTCAACAGGATGACTGGTCTTCAAGAGAAGGCCGAGATCTCCCATTGAGCCTGGAGCTCTGTCAAGGAAAGCAAGCTGCAAACCATCAAGTCCTTAGGCGAATGTCTACTGCCACATGGCCCCCAGGCTTAATTAAGCCCTTACCTCCTGGGCAGAAAAGGTTAGGGAGGCACCTAGGTGGTAAATGCCACCCCCATGAAAAAATAAGACCCCTTAGCCTGAGAGCTGCACCTGCCCTTCAGATCTACTCCTACCTATAACAAAACTACAAGGCCTGGGAAAGGAAGCCTGGTTCTTTAGGTATGAGACCAAAGGACAGGAAGCTTCTGAAGTGCTAACAATGTGCCAGGGGCATTTTGCTCAGGAAATCCAGCTACATCAGAAAAGAGTTTCCTCAGCAGGTTGGTAAGCAGACCAAAATGAGACTATAGGTCCTGGGTTAGAAAGAAAGCAGGGATTTAGACCGCAAGGCTCCTTTTGTATTCAGCGGCCATATTCAGGGCACATGTCTGACCAAGCCCTCAAAAGGCTGGTCGCAGATGTCCTGGATGACCTCACGTAGGGCCGTTACCTATTCACGATGCTGATGAGCTCCTGCAGTCGTTCCTCCCCTAGCTTCCTGTCTGCCTCACTGGCAGTGGCATCTCGACTCTTCAAAATTGGCAACTCAAAATGCTTCTTGAACTCATGGGCAGTCCCTGAACACAGGAGAGAAGAGAAAATTAAAACATGTGGAAAAAGAATGATTTTCCCACTACCAGAAATGGCAGAATACTGTGCCACAGACCCACCTTCCTCCTGAGAACAAAGCTGAACAAAATAGAGATAATTTCTGTTTAACGAATTAGAGACATCAAAGCAGTGAAGACCTGAAAGGTCAAATACCTAGTTGGCAAAGCCCAAATATATTGGCTGGGCGTGGTGGTGCACACCTATAATCCCAGTACTTGGGAGACTGAGACACGAAGATTGCAGGTTCCAGGACAGCCTCAGCAAGTAGTGAGACTCTCATCAACCTAGCAAGACCATTTCAAAATAAAAATAAAATAGAGCTGGGGGTGTAGCCCAGAGGTAGAATGCCCCTGGGATCAATCCCCAGTAATACACACACACACTGTATATATAGATAGATGATATATAGATAGATAAATAATAGATAGGTAGATAGATATTCAATACAACACAAATAAATGGACTATAATCCAACTAAAAGATTGTCAGGAGCCGGGCATGGTGGGGCACACCTGTAATCCCAGCACTTGGGAGGCTGAGACAGGAGAATAGCAGGTTCAAGACCAGCCTCAGCAATTTAGTGAGGCCTTCAGCAACTTAATGAGACCCTGTTTCAAACTAAAAAAATAAAAGAGCCGGGCATGGTGGCACATGCTTGTAATCCCAGTACTTGGGAGGCTGAGACAGGAGGATCCGGGTTTGCGGCCAGCCTCAGCTACTCTCTGCAACTTAGTGAGACCCTGTTTCAAAAATAAAGAATAAAAAATAGGGCTGGGGGTGTAGCTCAGAGGTAGAATGCCCCAGA
>PVJS01022654.1:0-30336 GCA_004027185.1 Glis glis
CTCCCCCCTTCTCTCTCTCTCTTTCTCCCTCCCTCCCTCCCTCCCTCCTCTCTCTCTCTCTCTTTCTTTCTTGTACTGGGGATTGAACTCAGGGGCGTTCTACCTAGAGCTATGTCCCCAACCCTGTTTTATTTATTTTTTCTTTCTTTCTTTCTTTTTATTTATTTATTTTTTTGATACTGGAGATTGAACCCAGGGGCATTCTATCTCAGAGCTATACCCCAGCCCTATTTTTTATTCTTTATTTTGAAACAGGGTCTCATTAAGTTGTGGAGGGCTTCACTAAGTAGTTGAGGCTGGCCATGAACCTGAGGTCCTCCTGTCTCAGCCTCCCAAGTACTGGGATTACAAGCATGCGCCACCACACCCAGATTTATTTTTTATTTTGAAACAGGGTCTCACTTAGTTGCTGAGGCTGGACTTGAACCTGCAATCTTCCTATTTCAGCCTCCCAAATACTGGGATAACAGATGTGTGCCACCATGCCTGACTATAATTGGTTTTTCAAGTTTTTTTGTTTGATTGGTTTTTACCATGAAGCCTTCCAATGTTAACAACTAATTCAGATATTTAAGAAAACATCGTGAAGGCCAAACTTGATTGATGTGTAAACTCGCTTTCACCTGAGTCACCAGAGGGTTCAGCATAGTAGTGGGAACCTGGAGCAACAGAACTGCTCAGGTGGGATTTGGAGCCCTCATGGGGTGTGGCAGGAGGGTCGCAGCCTTTCCTGTCTCTGCCCACCTGATGGTCTCCCTCACGATTCCTGCTTCCCGGCACTTCCTTCTGTCTGTATGTTGGTGGCTCCCAAGAAACCCAGCCGAGGAAAACATGTGACTTTGCGCTCAGAGGGGCCTGATGATTTCTGTCAGATTTGTAACAGAAAGAATTTGGTTTGGGGTTATATTCTGGCAAACATTTTTGTCCTATTTGTTGACTAATTGCCAGAAAACTGGGGCCTGTCAAAGATGCATGCAGGTAGGAGCAGATGAAAGAAAAGGGAGATGCTTGTAGGTGTGTGAAGCCCATAAGTCAGAACAAGACCTGTAAGTCAGGAGGGCCCTCAGCCAGAGCAGACCTGGCACTGGAGCGCTGACCTGGCTGTGGTTTTCTCCCTTCCAGAATCCACCTCACTTGAACGGGACTGGGCCATTGAAAGACACGCCAAGCAGCTCCATGTCAAGTCCTAATGGAAATTCCAGTGTCAACAGGGCTGGTTCTGTTAATGCTTCCACTTCTGTTCAAAACTGGTCAGTTAACAGGCCCTCGGTTATTCCAGATCATCCCAAGAAACAAAAAATCACCATTAGTATTCACAACAAGTTGCCTGTTCGCCAAGGGCAGTCTCAGCCTAACCTTCATAGCAATTCTTTGGAGGCCCCTAACAAGCCTGTTCCCTCTTCTACCATTACCAATTCTTCTGCAATGCAGTCTACCTCGAATGCATCTATGATGTCAGTTTCTAGTAAAGTAGCAAAACCGGTCTCCCCCAGTGAATCTTGCTCCAAGCCAGTGATGAATGGCAAATCCAAGCTGAGCTCCAGTGTGTTGGTCCCCTATGGCGCCGAGTCATCCGAAGAGTCTGACGAGGAGTCAAAGGGCCTGGCCAAGGAGAATGGTGTGGGCACAATGGCGAGCTCTCACTCTGCTGCTGAAGAAGCTGAAGATGACGAGGCCTCTCAGCATGAGCTTCAAGACCCTCTCACTCTAAATGGTGCTAATAGTGCAGACAGCAATCCAAAAGAAAACGGCCTCTCATTCGATGATGCCAGTTGCCAAGTCCAGCCTCCTCTACACTCAGAGAATCCCTTTTCTAAAGCGAACGGTCTTCCTGGCAAGGTGAGTGAGCGGGTGTGGGGCGCCTTTGCTTTGAGTCTCATCTGTGGCCATTCGCATGGCTAGATGTTGGTAAGCTCGGAGCTGGAAGCTAGAGTTGCAATGTCTTTGTTTTTTATTGTAGTTGATGCCTGTTCCTTTGCCATCTCTCCCAGAAGACAAAGTCCTAGAGACCTTCAAACTTAGCAACAAAGTAAAAGGCTCAACAGATGAAACAAGGTAAAATAAGAATGAGGAGTGAACTTCATGGTATGAAATCCAGTAATGTATATGGGTGTGTCAGTATTTTAACCCTGTAGAACAATGAACATTGTAAGTCCTGGAATGATTTGAATAATAACAATCTATAAGATATTTTAGAAGAGTCAGAAAATATGTAGTGTGTGGGACTTAGTCATGACAGCATGGCACGCCCCACTGTCACTGCCTTCTCTGGCCAGCAACGTCATTGGTGCACTTCTGAATCTGATGCCGAGTGCTGTCCCCTTTCATCTTTCTAGTGACAGACAAGCAGGTGAAAATGTAGTAAGATTATAGGGCAATGGTTTGCAACTCTATCACAAAGCAAACATTTTGTAAGGGCCCCTCTAGAAATCTGAAACTCATGGAGATTGCAACCTTCCCCCACACTTTATTCTTTTAAAAAATCAGTCTATGGACCTGATTGTGATGTAATTTGGGAATAAAAGGAAAGGAATTTGAAATATGGCCATAGTTGTATCAGTGTGGAAACCACTAGGTGAGACCACACTGCAGGACGTTGCGGCCAGGCGATTGCTGTGTGCACAGGGCCGTTTGGAACATGGCCCGAGTACCACATGCAGATTTGCCATCAGGGCGAACAATTTTTTGTGAAGTTCTGACCAAATCATAGTATGACTATTTCTTGATTTATAGAATAGTTGGATTCCTGGAAAATTTAGTGTCTGAGAAAACTAATAACGGGGGTTTTTCACCTCCAAAGATGTGAGGACATGTGGGATAGAGGACTCTTCCTCCATGTAGGGCACCAGTGCCATCGGGGCTCTCCCATCACTGAGGCGACCCCAGAAGGCCCCTGCAGGTGCGAATACCCCCCCTGAGAATCTGTGTTAGGAAGGCTGAATTGTTAAAGTGGAATGGAGTACATCCCACAGGCAAAGAACACTCTTTCCAGTTTACCTTACATACAGGACAGCCGGGGTGCTCAGTCATCCGTGCAGTGATTTTCCTAGTCTAGCTTAGCGCTCCTCAAATTTAATGTGCATGAGAATTATTACAGGTCGGATAAGGCCACGTGTATACTGCAACTGAGCATGCGTTGCTCTGTGTGCAACTTGAGAATTCCCCTTCTACGTCTGAGGTCTCCGTGGTGACCTCATATGTGTTATCATCCCTCTGAGAAGTGGAGACCGCTGTAGGTATTTATTGTTTCCTAGCAGCTGTCACTAACCTTGAGAATATGTCAAAAGCTCTTCAGCTGCTATGGGCAGAGTGAATTTACTCCAGAAAGGTTTCCTGAAGCCTCAGTGAGTCCTAGGTTTCCATAGTTGGAGGAGCTGCTGGCTGCATGGAGTTAGCTGCTCCACCTCTGAGGCACCAAGAGAAAGTCAGAGAGGAGGGATCTAGAAGAGTAAGGGGCCCCATCATCACTTGGTTCTTTTGCTTAAACATAGTTGGTTAAGAATTAGAAGTATATGTGAAAACAGGAAGAGTCTAGAACTGCTGAATCATTGGTGCTGAAAAATAGGATAGGAGATCAGCTTGATATAAACTTTATTTTTATTTAATGAGGGAAAGAGAAAATTGGGTTTGGAGAAAAATTAAGTGTGATGTAGGGTTTGAGCCAGATATACTTAAAGTTATAAAATATTTAATAAATGTAAGCCAGTGACAAAAACCTGTGTGGCAGTCAGGCTCATTGAGGGTCTCTTCTTTGTTTTGGTGGCGCGGCAGTCCAACCGGAACCCAGGAGAGCCCCCCCGAGGACTCCACCGCGGAGCTCGAGGCTGGCAGTGCCGCTGCTGGGCCCCACGAGAAGCCGGAGGCAGCGGAGAATCCGAGCAGCAAGGTGAAGCAGGCTTTGCTGCCCGCTGATCTCAGCGCCAAATCTACCAAAGAAGAAGTCTCTGAAAACATTTCAGCAAAACCTGATGAGTCTTCGCCCATTACCAACAACCTTTGTAACACCAACAAGAACACCATGGGGGATGACCAACTCTCTAAACTGTGTGACCCTGGGAACTTAGCAAATGACCAGAGCAAACCATCCCAAGAGGTGAAAGTATTAATTGAGAGTCCACAGGATTCTGCTTTGGCGGAAACAGTGGAGAAGTCGAGCCCATCTCCCTCAGTACCTTTGGAAGATGAATGTGAGCATAAACTCTTAGCTGACCTCAGCAAAGACAGGTGTAAGGAAGCAGAGGACTCTTCCAGAAGCACAGGTGTGTCTGTGGACGTGCCGCCCTCTCCTCAGCCAGACAGGACCACAGGAACCCATTCAGAAGGGGGCACCGAGCACACCTGCAGCGAGAGAGGTGAGGAGAGCAAGGTTGGACAGAAAGCTCAGGATCATTCTCCAGCTAAGGAAAAAATAAGTAGCCTCAGAAAAGTTGATCGAGGACATTATCGCAATCGTAGAGATCGTTCCTCCAGCGGAGAACACACGAGGGAAAGTAGGAGCAAAACGGAGGACCATTGTCACAAAAAGCGGCACTCCTATGTCAGAGAGCGACCCAAGCAGGAGCGCCATGCGATGGAGCACTGCAATGGGAGCCAGCACCCCGTGTGCCACAGCGAGAGGGTCAGCACCAGCGAGCGGCACTCTGTGGGCAGGTACAGCCACCACCACTCTCGAAACAGGAGCATGGCAGAGCAGGACTGGAGCAGATACCACCATTCTGAAAGTGAGCACACCTGGGGCCGGGAGAAATACTACCCAGAGAAAATGAGGTGGGACAGATGCAGGTATTACCACGACAGGTACGTCTCCTATGCAGCCAGGGAGTGGAGGCCTCTGCACGGAGGCCGAGAGCACGACCGGGCCGGGCAGCACGCGCGGCTGCACAAGGACTGCTACAGAGGCAGGAAGAGCTGGGAGCCGCCCGCCCGCGGAAAGGAGCGGCACCACTTCCACAGCGCCCTCCCTCTGCACCCCGAGAGGTACCCCCCCGAGAAAACTGCACTTGGAGCCGAAGACAACACTTTCAACCTCTCTGATCGGTTTCATGAACATGAAAACGTCAAGTCACGGAAACGGAGGTACGAGAGTATAGAAAGTAACAATAGTCATGTGGAAAAGAAAACCCACAGGAGCATACAGAAGGACCCTTTAGAGGAGCCCAAGGCGAAGAAGCACAAGAAGTCAAAGAAGAAAAAGAAATCCAAACACCGAGAGCGCGACAGCAGGTGAGGGTGGCCGTGCGCAGAGGGTGGTTGTGGCTGTGTTGGTTATACTGGTTCCATTTGTATTTTTTATCTCTGTGGGTTTTGAGATTGCACTGTTTCTACTCGTTTTGTTTGTTTTTGTCTTTTGGGTTTTTTTTTTGTGTGTGTGTGTGTGTGTTTGTGTGTGGTACTGGGGATGTAACCCAGGAGCGTTCTACCTCTGAGCTACACCCCAGCCCTGTGTTATTTTTTATTTGGAAACAGGGCCTCTCTAAGTTGCTGAGGCTGGCTTCAATACTCCTGTCTCAGCCTCCCAAGTATTGGGATTACAGGTGTGTGCCACCACTCCCGGCTTCTACTTGCTTTTAAAACTTAGTGCAGCTTTTAAGCTATATCTTATTTCATGGTATAATAAATGGCCTAACAGTCTCATTTTTCAAAATGATATTGCCAGTTTCAATAATGCTTTATAAGTCTCCCAGGAAGTAAGTGCAGTGTTCTGTGAATGTAAACTTGGGAGTCTCTGACTTCAAGTTTGATTCTTATTTGTAGGCTACAGTTATAGATTTTCACATCTGTTATATTTTTTTCTAATTTAGTGACTGCAAGGTAGGCAGAAAATGGGAGGCCACAGTATTTTTTTGGTACTGGAGATTGAACCCAGAGGTGCGAGAGTATAGAAAATAACAGTAGTCACGTGGAAAAGAAAACCCACAGAAGCTTACTGAAGGACCCTTTAGAGGAGCCCAAGGCGCTCTACCCCAGCCCTTTTTAGTTTTTGTTTGGAAACAGTCTTGCTGAGTTGCAGAGTCTTGCTAAATTGCTGAGGCTGTCCTTGAACCTGCGATCCTCCTGTCTCAGCCTCCCAAGTACTGGGATTACAAGTGTGCACCACTACCCCCAGCTGCCACAGTTCTTTTGACATTTTCCTGCCTGCCCAGAGTACAGGTCTGAGATGCTTCATATATCTGTGGCCTTTGTCTATTTTTCTGTTTTTCAATTTGAAACCTAAGTATGTCTTTTTATTTTTATATATATATTTTTTATTTGTGGTACTGGGGATTGGACCAGGGGTGCTCTACCTCCGAACTATACCCTCAGCCTTTCTTTTTTTTTTTGGTGGTGCTGGGGATTGAACCCAGGAGCATTCTACCACTGAGCTACACCCCCAGACCTATTTTATTTTATTTTTATTTTGAAACAGGGTCTCACTAGGTTGCTGGGAGTTTTGCTAAATTGCTGAGGCTGGTCTCAAATTTGTGATTCTCCTGTCTCACCCTCCCAAGTACTGGGATTACAGGCATGTACTGCCACAGCCAGCATCTTTGTATTTTTATTTATTTATTTATTTATTTACTTATTTATTTATGCTTGCGGTACCAGGGATTGAACCCAAGGGCATTCTACCTCTTAGCTACACCCCCGGCCCTATTTTTCATTCTTTATTTTGAAACTGGGTCTCACGAAGTTGCGGAGGGCCTCACTAAGTAGCTGAGGCTGGCCGCGAACCCGGATCCTCCGGTCTCAGCCTCCCAAGTACTGGGATTACAAGCGTGCGCCACCACGCCTGGCATCTTTGTATTTTTA
The DNA here is from genome assembly GCA_004027185.1 of Glis glis. Classification (NCBI taxonomy): domain Eukaryota; kingdom Metazoa; phylum Chordata; class Mammalia; order Rodentia; family Gliridae; genus Glis; species Glis glis. Next base: position 6,790 of record PVJS01022654.1, read on the forward strand.
AAAAGCTAAATTGGTTAGCAGTTGTCTTGAAAGTGACGGATCCGTGATGAGTGAGCGTGACCGGGATTGCTTTGTGTTTTAGTTGGCATCTTTTAAAACTAAAAGATGGGAAAAGATTGCCAAAAGCCATATGCAAACCAGCAATGGGAACTTGAGGGAAAAGGGAATCACAAACCTTTTCCTCTTCTGTGCTTGGGACACATGGCAAAACGCTGTTTTTTCCCTTTTGCTGCTGGTTTCAGGAGAAGTTAGCTGCCACCTCCTTGCGCTGTCCTGGCTGGCAGCCCCAGCTCCTGAGCACAGCTGAAGGCAGTGGTTGGGTGGAGTCGAGGTTGGTGAATTGTGACCCTGGGCTTAACAATTATTACAGTGAAAGCAAACAAAACACTTGTAACTAGATACGACTTTTACCTGGTCTGCACACTGCTGTCCTTTGTAAGTGGACATGAAAGTCCAGCTCCAGGTCCTGTCTGAGGTGGTTCTGGGTTTTGGGTTTTGGTTTTTAAATTCTGGCTGCTTCTTCCGCAGGCATCAGCAAGATTCTGATCTTTCAGTAGCGTACTCTGATGCTGACCTCCACAGACACAAGAAGAAGAAGAAGAAAAAGAAGAGGCATTCAAGGAAGTCAGAGGACTTTGTGAAAGATTCAGAACTCCACTTAGTGAAGGCCGTGAGCTATGAGACTGTTGACCATTTCCGGAGAACCGAAGGCAGTTTTCCGCTCACTGATGGCCTGCCTCTGGAAGGCCTCGGACCTTTCCGGGAAAAAACAAAGCATTTACGGATGGAAAGGAGGGCTGACAGGTGTCATCTGTCCGAGTATGGCCAGGGTAAGAGGAGATACTGGGAATTAAGATAGAAACTCTTACTAATTTGGGGGGAAAAGGTGATTGGAACATAGAGAACTTCAAGTGGCATAAAAGGGATAGATAGTCGCCCCCTCATCAGCCTTGACTTGCAGACACAGCGTGTGGTTGATTCCCTGGTGTGGCTTGGTTACTTAGCTTGATCCTTAGCATCTGTTGAAGGCCCAGGTTCCATGGAACTGGGCCCAACACAACCTGTGTCCTCAGACCTCTAGAATTTATGGCTTGTGTGTCTTGAGGCTTTGCCTTGCCAAGGAGCCTGTGTGTGTGTGTGTGGGTGGGACTGAGGATTGAATCCAGGGGCACTCTACCTCTGATCTATACCCCGAACACTTTTAAAAATTTTTTGTTTGCAAACAGGGTCTCGCTAGGTTGTAGAGAGTCTTGCTATGTTGCTGAGGCTGTCCTTGAACCTGCAATCTTCCTGTCTCAGCCTTGTTCACGTACTGAGATTACAGGTGTGCGCTACCACGCCTGGCTTTTTTTTTTTTTTTTTTTTTTTGGTGATATTGGGATTGAACCCCAGGACATTCTACCTGAGGTACAACCCCAGCCCCTTTATTCATTCATTCATTCGCTCATTCACTTACTCACTCACTGTGGTACTGGAGATTGAACCCAGAGGCATTCTACTTCCATATCACCAGCCCTATTTTATTTTTTTTATTTTTATTTTTGGAGATTGAACCCAGAGGCACTCTGCTTTTGAGCTATACCTCCAGCCCTTTCTATTTTTTATTTTGAAACAGGGTCTTGCTAAGTTACTGAGGCTGGCCTTGAACCTGCGATCTTCCTGTCTCAGCCTTCCAACTGCTGAGATTACAGGCGTGCACCATCACACCCGGCTCTATTTTTTTATTTTTGAAACAGGGTCTCACTAAGTTGCAGAGGTCCTCACTAAGTTGCTGAGGCTGGTGGCCTCAAACCTGCAATCCTCCTCTCTCAGCCTCCCAAGTACTGGGATTACAGGCGTGCGCCACCACGCCCAGCTAATGCCTTTTCTATAGAAATAGTTTTGCAGTATATGTTTTACTCTCCTGCATCCTTAAAGCATCCCAAGTGAACCTAACACCTGACTCATAATTTGATGACTTGGGTCATTGGGAACCTTAGCTGGCGGCCTCTACCAGAGAGGTGCATTGAGGCTTCTGCATGCGGGTCTCTGGCTTCTGCCACAGCTGAATCCTTCCAGGCCACTGGATGTCTTGGATTCTTGTTTGCAGATTGTATCTTCCCTCCTAATCTAGAGTAGCTCTTTGTGTTCTCTGGTTGCAGTTAGGGAACCCCTTTCTCTCTTCTCTTATTTCCAATGACCTTTGCCCCTGGAAAGGAGCACTGAGTGGGTTAAGAATGGATGTGATGTTTCAGTGGGCTTAGAGCAGAGGTTGACAAGCTGTAGCCCCTAGGCAAAGCCGGCTGGTGCCTGACTCTGCATGTCCTGCCAGTTCAGAATGGCTTTAATGATTTACTTATTTTTGGTACTGGGGATTGAACCCAGGGGTGTTCTACCTGTGAGTTTTACCCCTCAACCCTGTCTTATTTTTTATTTTGAAACAGGGTCTCCCTAAGTTGCTAAAGGTCTGAGTTGTTGAAGCGGGCCTCAAACTTGCGATCCTCCTGCCTCAGCCTCCTAAGTACTAGGGTTATGTGAAGCCTGCTTGCTTTAACATTTTTGAAAATTCCAAAGAATAATACTTCATTTCACACGAGTACTATATAAAATTCAAAATTCATTGTCTATAGCCTTTGCTGTCCCAGTGCTTTGGTGCTGCTCAGCAGAGGTGAGTAGTTCCAACAGAAACCACACGGCCCCCGAGCTGGCTCTCATCATCTGGCCCTTTACAGAGAGTTTGCCCCCCTCCCCCCGCCCTGGACCCTGAGCTTCACTTTCCTGAAGAAAAGCCACACACGCCATCACAGGGACTTCCGGTGCCTGATCTTGGTTGCTCTGAGGCCTTTTGTTCTTGATGGTGTCCTGCTCATGGACGAAATGTGTTGGGTGGGGGAGGCCCAGGCGGCCAGGTCTGTCCCCTCAGTGGCTCCCAGTCAGTATGCACTTGTTGATTGAGGGACAAACCGCAGGAGCGTCGGCCTGGGAAGAGAAGCAGCCAGGCGCTGGGAAGGGTGAGGAGGGCTCCCTGGGGGAAGTCTGTGCTGACGGGGACAGGGAAGGGAAGCTGGCACGGCATTTGCTCTGTGTTTTCAAGAAATTATGTACATTTAAAATTTGGTTTTGCATTAACATTCCAGGGATTTGGGGAAGGGGATTGGTGAGGATTGGCCCCTCTGACCTCTGCGTGGCACTGGAGGATTAGGCAGTAAGATGGATTTATTCTGTGTACTGGGCAGGATCACAGAATTGCTGCCAGACTCTTCCATCTTAGCAGAGCAGCTTGGAGTGCGAACCTCAGTGTGAGTTCTGTGTTCGGTAGCTGAGTTCACGCGGCCAGGACTCCACCCTTGCAGGCACCGCAGTCAGACTGTCTGAGAGGTGGCCCTATGTTTCTGTTCCCAATCCAGTGGCACTGATGACTGCTTTGCAGCCAGCTCCTCCGGCACACAGCCTGAGGGCCATGTGCCTGTCCTGTCCTCCCCAGAAGGGGCACCTGCCTGCCTGGCTGAGGGCGGCCATCCTCTCTGCTGTCTCCCACACATCCCGCCACCCTGGCCTTGACACTTGCCCTTTTTTCCCAGGCACCTGTCCTCGGGCTGCTTCCACTTTTCAGGTAGCCTCCTGGGCCCAAGATCTGTTCCATCCTAATGTGGGAACGCACTGCAGTTTGGGGCCAAGGCGGTCCATTGCCTTTCGGGCATCTTTCCGCTGGGTCAGTGCCCTCTATCATCCCGTGAACTGTTGTTTTCAGTAGGGCATTTGGAGAAATCGCTGCATGCCAGCCTCTGCTTGCTCATCCTCCTGTAGGATTGAGGTCAGGCGATCAATGTGAAACTACAGAAAACTAATTCTAATTGTAATCACTTAATGCGCCCACAAGAGCACAGGCACTAAAAATTTTGCAAAAATCATACTAAAATCTATTCCTAACCTTTTCTTTCCAGGTGATTAAAACTTGGCCTCAAAACAAAAAATTCACTAGTTATGGTAAGCCGTTTTCCTATCTATACATTTTGTCACTGTAGAGCACTGAGGGGACACAGGTCGAGGAGTTTTAACTCTGAAGAAAGCACAGGGCCCTGGGACGCTGTTGTGGAGGCTGAGGTGGGGTGAGCTGTGGGGGGACTCAGTTGCCCCCAGCAGGGGCGGGGACATGCCTTAAACTCAGGCCCAGGACCAGAGGTGCGCTTCACCTGGCCAGATGCGTCTGCCCAGCTCTGCTCCCTCCTCTTCCCTCACTGTGACAGTTCAGCCTCACAATCAAGCCACTTGATAAACATTGAGAGAGCGAGCCCCTTTCCCCAACCTGGACCTCCATGGGCCCGGGGTCTCCTCGCCTTCACCCGCCATCCCAGCGGTGCTGAGGCCGGGACTGCGCCTCACAGCGCCTCCACTGGAATGGGGCTCGGTGCTGTGTCCCAAGTCACTTAACACTGGCATTTTATTTAGTGGCCCTGGGAGGTGAGAGTTCACGTTCCATATCCTGTACTTGCTGAAGTAAAGGGCTTAGCGATCCATTCGGCCTTTGGAAGGAAATTTTGTCCAAATGGATGTCATGTCAAATCAGCAAGGGGGATTTTAAATGAATTTCATAGTGGTGTGAAAAGATCAATCTGTAGGTAATTGACAAGCTCTGAAAGGAAAGAGCTAAACCTAACTAAGGAACTAAAACTCTTCCCCAGTGAAAGCTGGATCTCGGGATAGAAGCCGATTAGCCACAGTTGGGGTTCAGGGCGGGCATGGCTGGGCCCAGCAGATGGCCGGTGCCTCTGCAGCTGTAGGACATCAGCAGGTCCCTTTACTGCAGTTCCAGATGGCAGAGTAACCATTTCAAGGAAGAGGAGCTTCCCAGGACCTCGGGGAGCCACCAACGCTGTGAAGAAAAAGAGGCCGGCCCTGGCCTCCGTTTCCAACTAATGCCTGCGCCTCTTGTCTTTCAGATTCAACGTGTTCAACAGAAGCCATCCCCAACCCAGCTTAAATTATAAACATAGAAAATAACTTTGTTCAAATCTGCGTGGTGCTTCTTTAGTAAATACTGTACAGATTTTACCATGGAGAACTTTTTTTTTTAGTTTTTACCTTTTCTTAATTGTCCTTATTCCAAATGGATGAACACTTTCTACAACTGCTGACCATTGTAAAATACCATGTATATAAATCACATTGAAAATAATGCCCTGGAATAGAACATCTCAAATGCTGCTTAATTACAGACTCAGGTTGATTACTTGTATTTCATGTAATGTTCCTCCAAGGTCGACATCTGGTGCAAGACCAACCGGGAAACCATGGGTTATTAAAAGTACAAACTGACAGTGCGTATATTTAATTTAAAGACTTATTTAAAGATTCACAAGCTCTCAACTAGACTTTCGAGGGCAGTCTGCGTTCTGTAATGTCTGATACTAGAAACTAATTTGCTTCATATTTTAGTTGTATTTAAGATTTGAAAATGTATTTTATAGACGGGTTCTGTTTTTGAACTTTGTGGAACTATTCCAATCAATTTACCAGTTATGATGAGTATTTACATTATGAATGTATAATCCAAACATTATTTGTAAAGCCTACAGTATGTTTTTATTACATAACACTTTTTTATACAGTGTCTCTTGTCTTGACTGTATGATATTGGAGTCTGAGTTGTCAGCTTGGTCCCTTAAAGTTTCTAGTTACAGACAAAATCATACTGTGATTTTATTTTTAATATGGATATGCTATCAAACTGTGATACACTTATAATTCACTGGTCCTGCATCAGGAGATGGAGTGGGGAAAACTGTATTTAATACAGTTTGTATCTGAATAATCTGTATGGTTTATACAGTTTGTGTTGTTCAGAGATGTCTAAAGTTTGATCTTTGTTTTTTTAAAGATTAAAAAAGCACTTGCCCCACTGTAAATATACAGCATGTAAAATTTATATAGTATATAAATGGCAGCAAATTAAACATTTTGTGTCTGTTTTTTACTGTTTTCCCCATTTGCTTACAGCCACATCTCACTTCTTCCGTCTGTCTTCACTTTCTTGAACCCCAAAAAACTCTTACCACAGCCTCTCAGTAGGTGCCTGCAGCCAGGCTGTCCCCTGGACCAGAGGCGCAGGCCCCAGGAATGGAGTGGGTCAGGAGAAATCAGGCAGGGGTTTGCAGGACTGGACATACCTCTAAAGAACCAAGTCTTAGACGATCTTGTTTTTAACAATACATTTGATTTTTATTTATTGAACACTATTTGTAAGAGTTTTGACAGCCATACACCCTCTGGTTTTAGTAAATGTTCACTTTGCAACAAAATATCAGCAGATATTTTGATATTACTATCAATAGCATATTTTTTCTTCATGCATGTTGTGGGAGTATATACATTGATAACAAACACTCCAGAAATCAATATATATGTACATTATTTACATATTAACTATATTTATGTAAATAGAAATGTTTTCTAAGGAAAAAAATAAGAAAATGAGAAATCACAACTTGTGGTTTCTGGTCTATAATAGACCTGACTTCTCAGCAAAGCACATCTGTGTAGATATATGCATTTGTAACTTTGAAAATAGGCATTGCTTTACATGAAGCATTAAATGCTGCTTCATCTACAAACAGCTATTTTGACTCTGGTACTACAGTAACTGCTCAGAAGTGTTCTGCAACCCTGAAGACAAAGTTATGTGTCTGGGTCCAGGGTCAGTCCAACTAAACCTCAGATGAAAACCAGGGCACAGAATTCCTCTTCACTGTCTACTGCCCTTTGTCTCTGGAGGAAACTTTTTTGGGGCCAGAATTGGGGCTAATTCGAGCAGTGAGTGTAGACACTGGGGATGGAGAGGAGGATGAACCTGATTAAGCCTCGTCTGCCCCCTGCAGGAGGGTGAAAACACAGTGCTGGTGGAGGCCAGGTGTTGTGTATAGTCACCAGCCTGGTGGGTTTTCTGAACCAGGCCTGCCTAGTGGCCCAGTGGGCATAATGGCCAGATGCCCTTGGAATTAACACTGTCACAACAAAATGTGAAATTAGGCAATTTCACCTAATCATCTTTGAGGGCAAGACTGAGCACCAGGCCCTTGAGGCATCAATCCTGGGGCGAAGAGCCACCAGGCAAAGCGTGCTCACAGATGACCAAGGGTAACGAAAGGTTTACCATCCAGTGACTCCACGCTCACTTCTCTCAACACCCACAGGCAGACAGCGCCATATCCTAGGGCTGGACCTGGGTCAGACAGGAAACGACTCGTTCACACATGAAATGTGGACCTGGCCCACACCGCTGCAGTCCTGGCTGAGGCTGCCCGAGGACGGGCCTGCAGAGCCGCAGTGTCATGCTTGGTGGGGTCGAGGCAAGTTGCATATACAGTCAGGCACTCCCAGCAGGGCGGCCTGCTGTGCTCAAAACACTGAAGCTTCAGATTTGAGGTATCGGTAAAGTAACAGAGCCTAGACACTTGAGAATAAACCAAAGATAACCGGTCTGATGCATAATGGAGAGTTTCAGCTTTGGACCCCTTTGTGGTGTAGTGTGACAAAGCTACATCAAGGTCAGCCACACAGAGGCAAAGGGCCCACAGCTGTGCAGTCTCCGCCTCAAGGCAGCTCAGAGGAAGGGTCACTTCTGCTATTTAGAACAAAACATAAGTGCATACGGTCTGAGGTTTCCATTCCTGGACTTGCATTTTGCACAGGAGGAAAAATGACCTCCCAAGTGTGCAAATTCCAGGTGTGCCTGCGCAGATGGGGTAGAGGGAGCAGTTCTGGGAGGAAAGCTATCCGCCACTGAACAGCTGTGAGCTAGAGGGTCCTGTATGTTATCCATGGGGAGGCATCCCAGAGGTGGAAGAAAGCTCCCAGTAAGAGGGGTCTGCCACCAGGCCCCACCTCATCCTACACAGGCCCTCGGCCTCCCACATACCCTCATCCAGCTCTGGAGGACTTGTTTTTCAGTGCTGGGGATGGAACCCAGGGCCTGGCCATGCTAAGCAAGCACTCTACCACTGAGCTACATCCATAGCCCCCTTGTCCAGCTCTGGTCTCAATGCAGGAGGCCACACATGCTTCAGCAGACATCCTAAGCACCTGCTATTGTACGTGGAGGGCCACCTAACAACCTCCGAGTGGTGGAACTTACAAATCCCCACCCCGGTGTAGATTGGGGATCATATACATCACAGAAAGCCCTAAGTGCCAATGCACCTTCAGCCATAGCTCTCTTTCCCTGCTCACGAAGGGATATCAAATCTCTCAGAACAGGTACTACAAGAGTACTAAGAAGGGTTATTTCTAGTTACTTAAATGTCTATTCATTACATTGTCTGATCACTATAATGTCAATAGAATAAGCATTTTGTCAAAGGTTTTAAATAGTGACAAATGTGGTCAAAAGCCGATCAGACCCAGGTATTGAGTTGAACCACATGAAACTGTTTGTGGGGCCAAAAGCAAATATTAGCAGTTTTGTGTGGTTCAACATATGAATAATCTGGGTCTAGAGAAAGGGCTCCATTTTCTAGGATTCAGCAGTTATAGGATAAACACCCCCAAACCATAATCATATTTTAGTGACTTGTTTTAGAAAGCATTTGTGGGGCCAAAAAGTCTGAGTCACGGGGAGGGTACAGCACTGACAGGGAGTCCCCCCAGTGTACCAGTCCTCAAGGACACCCCACACTTCCCTCCCCAGAGCAGCCTCTCCTGCCCCTGCCTGGGCCAGGCCCCACAGCAGCCCCTCCAAGTGCAAGTGCTCCCCACAGTCCTCCCTTTGGGTGCTGCATATATATATATTTTTTTTCAGTGCACAGTATATACTTGTGTCCAGGAGTTAAATTTATAGCTGCCATTCTAAAAATACTACTGTTAGAAAGTATCTTTCATTATAATTTCAGAATATAAAAAGGCATATAAAAGCTATAATCCTATATATCTGAGAAAAATTCTGAATAAAAAAGTGGTAGCTTTCCTTTCTCGTTTTGATAGAAAACAGAGGCTTCTAGAAGGGTTGCAACTGCCCGGAGTGCGCAGGCGTGGCGTGACCGGTGCAGGAGGCTCCCACTGCAGAGTCCCAGGAGTGCGGTGCGGGGGGTGGGGGGGTCGCCAGAGCGCGCTGTGGGCGCCCAGCGGTGGCAGGAGGGAAAGGCTCGCGGCTGGGCAATCCCAGGCTCCGGGACACAGTTCTGGTCGCGCTGGCCACTTCGGGGGAGGCCACCCCCTGCCCTGCTGGCACCAGTCACACACTGCGGGGGTTTGGGTCCTTACACGGTTACCGGCTGAGCCAGGAAGCGCTATTTTTTATTGGCAATCCTTCTTTTCCTCGTTGCCAACATGTCATAGAAAGGATCCCTACTGATGCTGGCCCTGGGGAAAAACAAAACAAGCAGGTCAGGGCCCAGAACGTGCGACCCCGACCTTTCCCCACCACCCCGCGGGTGCCGCCGCCAGGACCTCAAGTTCCAGTCTGAGGGGCGGCTTCAGCGGCCAGCCCCGAGCCTCCTCAGGCAAAAGGGGCCTCTCCAGAAGCAGAGTGTCGCTGTCCCACGCGTCCCCAGGCAGGTGAGGCACGCACACGCGTGCTAGCTCCCAGAGGTGACTGTCACTCACTTGATGGACTTCATCCACTCCTCCTTCTCCTCGGGGCTGGGGGCTGAGATCCGGTACACCACGTGGTTCCCCTCCACCACCCGGCCATCCGCCTCCGTCTTGCAGGCTTTGATGACCTGCCCTTTGTGACTGGGATTGTAAAGCTCAAAGCAGTTCTGGTGGAGAGAGAAGGGGAGGCCGTCACGGGGGTTCCAGGTGAGGGTCTCAGGCCATGCGCGGCCTGAGCGGGTGGAAAGAAAACAAGTTTGTAAGTAAGCCACTCACGGGCTTCCGTGGGTCCTCCACCTCCCTGATGCTGAGGTTTTCCAGCGGGATGATTCCTCTGGGCTCCTTGTCCTACAAGAGAAAGGTGCACAGCCAGCCCCAGCAGGCCCTAGCCTGAGGATCCCTCGCAATGGGGTGACCCAGGTGAGTGCAGGAGGAGGCCGGGGCAGGCTCCTCACTTACTGTTGTGTATTCAAAGTAGTAGAGGCAGTTGTCTGTCAGGATGAACCACCGCCGCTTCCAGGTCTTCACCCGCCCTCCTGGAAGCAGAAGGGTGTGTGTCAGGCACCCAGCGCAGCAGAGCCCGGGGGCCCAAAGCGGGGCCCAGGACCCACACAAATGACTGCATTTTCAGGAAGGCCACTGGGAGCCCGGCTCAGGCTTCAGTTTCCTTCCTTAAGAAAATGCTCAACAGTCTGACCACAGTTAGCAAAGTCCTGGACAAGCTGTGTGGCTTGGCCGTCCCGGTGGGCGGCTGGGTGCATGGCTGGGGCCCACATGCACCCCCCACCCCAGTCCACACAGGTGTCCTGGGACACCCAAGGGTCACCCTAGATAACACATCACTTTCAAGTCTGTTTCCTGGAAAAGTTAGTCGCAATGGATGGGTGTAATTTCCCCACATGAAATGACAACATGATGAGGTCGATGCCGGCTCACCGGTCCGTCCAGGGCTTAATCCTGTTACATCAGGGCCTGATCGCATTACTGGGTACTTTGGGCAGCCCTGGGATCCATCAGAGTCAATTACCCCTTGGCTCAGGGAACGATTAGATTGAATTAATCTTTTAACAAGATCTGGAGCACACATGTATGTGTACGTACACACACACACACACACACACACACACACACACACGGCTCATCTGCACCTACTCTTCCTTTTCCTATGGAAAGGAAATCTCGTACCCTGACATATTCAGTACAAACTGACTTCAATTGCTAGCTTTTGCTTCTGACATGATGATGAAAAGAGAGGGGAAAAAAGAAGGAAGAAAGAAAAGATGCTCATACTAACAAACTGAAGAGCTGCCTGGGTACTAGGTACTAGGTGGCCCTCCCTGCCCGTCGCTCCCCAGAGCTGATGGTGGGGACACTCGGAGGCACTGGCCTGGCTTTCTCTATGACAGGCAAGCAGGTAAGGAGCCTTCTGTTGGGGCCCAGGGGCTGTGACCCCTCCCTGAGCTCAGGAGGCCAATACAGGGTACTGGGTGTGGAGACAGGTGGAATCCGCATGTTCCTGGGCTGAGGCAGGAGATTCCCCAGTCTCTGACTGGGCTTCATTTGCAAAGACCCAGGATGAGGAGATAAGAGAAACCAGCTGGGGAGGGAGGAAGTGCAACCCTGGCAGGCAGAAGGCACTGGAGGGCAGGGGGTGTCGCCAAAGCCAGCTGGGGGCTCTCACCTGCCCCACTTATCAGACCTTCCGGCTGCTATTCTCTGATGGCCTGAGGCCGATCAGAAGCCTAACCCCAGACACGGGAAGGTGGCCTTGGCGTCCAGGTATCGCCTCCTCCCAGACAGCCTTGCCACACGGCTCATCCTCGCCAGCACCCACCACCCCACATGCCAGAACGTCTGGCCACATTCCACCCCGATGTCCCTGATGCATCTCTGGGGCCCCCTCAGAGTGTCTCTGCATCTCTCCAGGACCCAGCTCACACCCTTGTGCCACCGGGCCTTTGCTCAGGCCTCTGGCCTGGAGACACGCTCCTTCCTTCCTTGACCCCTGGCCTGGCTCCTCCCCAGACCTCTGTACACCACTCCATCACGGGACCCTCTGCTCCCCACAGGCGGGAGTCTGCCCCATCCAGCTGGACGAGAAGTCCATTCGGCATGGAGGGCTGACGGGGAGGCCACTGCATATGGGAGGACCAATCGGGAGAGTCCATTCCATATAGAGGGAATAATGGGGAGGCCTTATTCCATATGGAGTCCAGGTGACCCTCAGGGCAACCTGTCTTGTCACAAAGTCCTCCAGCAACAAGGGGACAGAAGAGGCACCTATGCCTTAAGATCATGAGAAAATCTTTCCCAGCATTTCCCCTGAGCCCCACAACTCTGTGACAGAATGAGCTGACAGCAACCTCCACCACCCCTGGCACCTTGTCACCAGCTGTCGCCTCCAGCTCCCTTGGAGACTCCCAGAGCGATGTACTGCAGTCGCCACCCTCACGCCCCACACCCCCACCGTCCTCCAACAGCAGCCAGAGGTGTCTTCTGAAGCCCCCAAAGGTCCTGCTACACTCAGCAGGGAGACCTTCATTCGGTGGGCTGTGGGTCTCCAGCCGCTCTGCTGTGCTCCGGCCCAGGCCTGCTTCAGTGGGAGCTGCTCTGAACCTCCATGCAGCCAGTGGGTCCTCGAAGCCGTCCAGGGTCCCTGCGTGGCCCCCTATGCAGCACCTGCTCTCTTCCTGCATACTCCTGCCATGCAGGCAATTAGGGCCTGTCTCGGGCTCTGCTCACCCCTACACCACCCAGCCTGGTGTCACCGACCCGGAGTCACCAGCTGCCATGGAGGTGAATTTGCTGGGAAGACCTTGGCTCCGTGCCCTGGACCCTACCCCACTATTCGGCGTCCAGCGGGGCATCTAGAAAACCCAATTCTTGTCCAGTCCTCCGAGCCAGGGGAGCCTCACAAGCCAGGGCTACAGGCACCCAGACTGAGGTGTGTCCTCTGGGCTGGCCCCAAGTCTGACCAAGCAGGGACACCTTTCAGCTCAGAGGCAGGCCAACAGGGGCAGGTGACACTCTTGGTCTCAGAGCCATGGCAAGGTCTGCTGTGAGACGGCAGGGCCCTGTCCACACCGCCCCGCACCACACCAGGCCTGCAGACTGCTTCTCCTCAACAGGGCAAACGCCACTCTTGGTTTGCAAATTTCCATTTCTATTGCTGTCACCAGGCATATGTGTGCGTGTGTACATACATGCCTGCACACATGCAAGAACACTCATGGCACATGCACGCGCACGTACTCCCCTACCCGTTACTTAACTCTGATCACATCCCATTTCTGACATGACTGACTCTCAAAACTCAATGTCTCAAATTTCTTAGCAACTGTAAGCCAGGCCTATGCTCCACCACACATCCAGGCCTTAAAATGCAACCTGCTCTAAAATCAAATTTACGATGAAATTGTGACTAAGCAAGGCCCCAGTCCCATCTGAGCACATGCTCGGAAAACCACATTCTGGAGTCTTGCACACCGCTAACCAGATGCCTCTGTCCCTGTGGGGCCTGCCCTGTGCTGGGAGGTACCCTGTGTGCCCACTCAGTGCAGGGTCACAGCTGGGGCCTGACCTGAGTCTTGAGAATTGGCGCCTGGCACATCTGCTGGCCCTTTGGGGACAAATACCACCTCGCTGTATCTAGTGGCCAGGCTGGGGCTCCTCCAAACAGGGAAGGCCTGTGAACAGAAGCATCTCTGGGCACCGGGAACTCTGGAGAGAGCCCACCAGCTCACAGGGGCCTGCTCTGTGGACAGTGCCGGCTTGCAAGCAGACTTTGCTCCTAAGAACAGAGTGGGTACGGAGGCTACTGGGGTAAGAGAGACCATGAGTGCCAACAGTGCAGTGCAGCGCCTGCTTGCCCAGGCAGACCCCCTGCCCCACTGGCCGCCCACCAAGCTAAGGCCGCATCAGCTGCACTGGGCCCAGTTGGCACCCACTCAGTGCCCAGGCCAACAGCGTACCTCCACAGTGCTCTGTGCATTCTTTTCACAGCCTGCTTATCTGCCTGGCCAGAAAACAGGTTAGAAACACAAGCTGTCTTGTGCCTTTATTTCATTCACTTATTTATGTCTTCAAAGCTGGCCTCCTCCCCAGTAGCACAGAGGCCACATGAGTTGTCACATCAGTGTCCCTCGAGGGGGCACTCTTGGGCCTTGCAAGAACAGAATGGACTTGTCTACCCAACGAACACCCTGGTTATGGCTGGTACAATGCTGGTGTCTTCAGATGCATCCCTCCCCCTGCCCTGACTCCAGGACAAGTGCGATGTGGCTTGAAAAGCCTGGGGTTTATCTAAGGTCACGTAGATAAACTTGGGCATCCAAGTCCAAGGCTATGGTAATAGATTTTTAAACAAAGATCCAGAGCTCTTCTAAATCTCGGCAGAGCCAGAAAAAAGTCAAAGAGCAATGATCAAGACCCCAGTGCGAACAGCAGACACCCGAAGCACAACCAACAGCTAAGGTAGCTTGTGCCTGTCACGTTGTCATCATGCTGCATCTTATCCTCTCTTCATAAAAGTAAAAAAAAAAAAAAAAAAAAAAAAAAAAAAAAAAAAAAAAAAAAAAATCACCAGAGCCGGGCGTGGTGCACGCTTGTAATCCCAGTACTCGGGAGGCTGAGAAAGGAGGATCGCAGGTTCACTGCCAGCCTCAGCTACTTGTGAGGCTCTCCACAAATAGTGAGACCCTGTTTCAAAATAAAGAATAAAAAATAGGGCTGGGGTGTAGCTCAGAGGTAGAATGCCCCTGGGTTCCATCCCTAGTACCATACAGGTACACACACAAAAAGAAAAATCAGCAGAGTCTAGCCCTCTCATCTTACATGCCACATAGCAATAATCTATTCTCAGAAGTATCTGGACAAAATATAGTGGTCATATCTCATAGGCTTTACTGTCAACATAAGGCAAAAATCCATCCCCCCCAAGACAAAATAACCCTAAATTCCTAAAATTGCTTGTAAAGTCTAAAAGCCATTGACTTCTCTATCACTGGCGAGGAAGCCTTTAGAACAATCCCAGGATCTTTCTGGGGGTCTTCAAGCATGCACTGCTTGGTTAGTATGGGGAGGACTAGTTGGTTAGCAGCTTCCTTGCTGCTGCAGGACCCTAAAGTTGGTGGGGCAAGCTTTTTCCCACACAGTGTCCCCATGCACTCCTGGTCCCAGCTGCTCTCGGCCCTGCCCCTGAGGGTGTCAATAAACCACACCGTGCACAACGCTGACCCCAGCAAGTCCAAAGCCAAATGGATCAGATGAATGGCAGCCACAGATCAGAGCTTCACACAGACCAACGTGGGAGAGAGAAACCGAGAGGAATGAGCCGCTGGGGAGGGGAGGAAGCCACTGGGTACCTACCTCCTAACGCAGGACAAGCAGGGACAGCCCATCACAGAACAGAAAGGTGGGAGCCACAGGCAGAAGGAAAACAACAAGAAGGCACATTTAAACCACTCATCAAAAATCACAGCCACGCCAAACCAAGAGAAAGGCACACAGGTTCTTAGGAGATAAATGCACTTGCTTCTCTTACAGAAAACTGCCCTGGATTTACATGGACACTAACTCGGCAGTTTTCTGGGACAGGTCGTGCGGTCTCTGCCATGGACACTGTGAACGTGGCCTTGCTCTGAAAGGCCGCCATTCAGGGAAGCAGCCACCAGCTCTGGGACGTGTGGCTGCCAAGAGCAGACTCTGGCTTAACTGCATCATCTGTTTAACGATTCTGCCTGGTGCTGAGGGGCCTTCGCTACAAGGAGCTGGGGAGGAACCCCACGGGAGCTGCTGCCGTGGGCTGAGGGCCCACGAGCACGGGTCACACACAGCCAGGCTCACCCAGCTTCAGAAGCCAGCCTTCCCGGTCCGGGTTAAAGAACGTGTGTGTCAAGTCGTTTCCGTCATCCTCCGGGATCTTAAACGGTTCATTCTTAATACTTTCATACAAGTTCTGTAAGGAGGGGGAGACAACAGCAAATTCAGGGATCCAATCAGAAGAGAAGCAACCATCTTTTCTGTCTCCCTCCAGTGCAGAATAAGCATAAAGTAAGGCAGGACCAGGGAAGCAAAGAGATGCTTGAGAGAAGCATTTAAAATAAATAAACCGAGCCAGGCATTGTGGTGCACGCCTGTAATCCCAGTACTTGGGAGGCTGAGATGGGAGGATCGCAGGTTCAAGGACAGCCTCAGCAAGTAGTGAGACTCTCATCAACCTAGAGAGAGCCTGTTAAAAAAAAAATCGGGCTAGGGGTGTAGCTCGGAGGTACAATGCTCCTGGGTTCCATTCCCAGCACCAAATAAATAAATAAGTAACCAAACAAACAACTGGAACTGCCAATTTTCATAGAATTTAACAAACTTGAAAATTAAAAACAAGTTAAGGGACAGCAAGGGAGGAGGAGAAACATTCCCAAGATGCAGCTCAGAAGCAGGGTCCTGCCAGACTCACCCTCAACAGCTCCTCGGGGAGGTCCCCGCCCTCGTTAATGCCACGGTTCATGGTGATGAAGCGCTCTGCGGTGGGCTTGTCACGCACGTTGTGATTGTGCAGGCTGGTGTTGAGCATGATGATTGCAAATGACAGCACGTAGCATGTGTCTGCAACAAGTTAGTGGACAGCAGAGGGCTCAGAAGCCTGAGCTCAACTGGAATTTCTACATGGAGAGCGGGGGACCCAAAAGGATGACCCACGCAGGAACCATGGGTGCTGTCCTGCCCCGTGTGCTGGACAGCAGTGCCCTGGGCTCATCCTCTGAAGTGGCAGCTCCCTGCAGAGCAGGAGCAGGTGTGACTGGTGGCTGGAGGTAGGTCCCAGAAAAGGGCTAGACTGTGCCATGGGGACCCCTCCTCCAGAGCCAGGGGCTTGATAGGTGAGGGGCCAGGCCTGGAACTGGGCCACTGACCTGTGGACTGGAAAACCCCAGGGTTGCATAGGCAGTAGCGGGAAGCGAAGGCCTCCATCATGCGATCGATTTTCTGAGCCTCTCCTGGCAGCCTGAAGCTCCACAAGAACTGTCTGCAGAGAGAAGGACACTTCACTGCATGACCACAGTAGAGGGGGACCTGACCTGGAGCCCCAAGGGCAGCTCCTGCCTACACCACACATGAATGTTTCTTCCTTGGCCTAAGGAGCTTCCCTGACAGGGGTCATGGGAGGGCTCAGAGCCCCAAGGAGAGACTTAGTTTCCTTCTGCTTGATAAACAAGATAGGTTTACTGACTGTTTTTGTGACTACAACCAATTCTTCAGCAAGGCCCGATGCCGCTACCTTAAAAACATCCAGGATCGCAGCACATTTTGCCCCCCAGTGCCATCTCCTGCACCCACCAGGTGATGCCCTGCCATATATCCATGGACACCATAGTCCTGACAGCATGAACAGGGCCACATCCTCCTCTCAAGACCCTCACTCAGCCAGGCGTGGTGGTGCATGCTTTATAATCCCAGTATTTGGGAGGCTGAGACGGGAGGATCGCAGGTTTGAGGACAGCCTCAGCAAGTAGTGAGATTCTCATCAACCTTGCAAAAACTTGTTTCAAAATAAAAATTAAAAAAAGGGCTGGGGGTGTAGCTCGGAGGTAGAATGCCCCTGGGCTCAATCCCTAGAACCACACACACACACAAAAAGACCCTCACTCACAAGGGCAAGGCTGGAGTCAGCAGGATGGTGTCTGTGGCCTGCCACACCACTGTGGCCACTGCCTGCTGCTGTCCTGAAGAGGCACACACTCTCCTGCCTCAGGGACCAGGCCTAGGTGAGCAGATGCTCCTGTCCTCAGATGCCCCCTCTCACTGAGGTCTCCCCTGGCTGCCATACTTAAAATAACCCCTGCTCCAATACTCCTACCCCTTTCTTTGTTTTCCTGGGCAGTAAGGCACCCAATGCCACCTGCTACCTGTTGGCCATAAGCACCTAGGGCAGGACTGCAGCTGTCCTGCTCCCTGTAGTCCTGTGGCCAGCCAGGCCTCACACACCAGCTGCTCGGTGACATCCGAAAACTGCAGTGGCTTTAGCACAAACAAGGATGAGGGGCTGAGGTTAGACGTACAGACTCCGATTAAGTTTCTGGGCTGTCCTTGGTTTTATAACACTGATGCTGTAGTGATCAGATAGGGAAGACTGCCCTCCTCCCTCTGCAGTGTCATAAACGGGCCAACCCTCCTCCTTACCCTGCCCTCTCTCCTGGGATTTCTACCACACACAGGCCTCTCTCCCAGTTCCTGCTCCAATAGCCCTTGGACTCAACCCATTGAGCCATCCCTGGCTCTCAGGCCAGCTGCCGTGGGCTGAGTCATCACTGATGCTCCCTGACTCTTTGCCCCATGTTGGTCAGCAGTGCACCCTACCCATCCACTGCCAGGCCGTGTGGTCTCCCTGCCCCACCCCATAGCAGGAGGATGGGCTTCAGTCAGCCGACATGCCTCTGACTTGCCCTCAGAGTAAAACCTCAAATCCTCACAGCGGCTCCTCAGACTACAGAATCACTGCATCGCCCCTCCCCAGAACCCATCCCCTGCTACTCCTTGTCACTTGCTCCATCAGAGCACCCCTTACCCCACCTCGCTTCTCTTTGTTTCCACAGAAACCAGTTCCCATGAAACTGAGGTTTATTTATTTACTTATTTATTTATTTTTGTGGTACTGAGAATTGAACCCAGAAGCATTCTACCCAAGCTACACCCCCAGACCAATTTTATTTCTTATTTGGAAACAGGATCTCACTAGGTTGCTGAGGCTGTCCTTGAACCTGTGAGCCTCCTGTCTCAGCCTCCCAAGTACTAGGATTACAAGCATGCACTACCATGCCTGGCTGAAACTGCA
Source organism: Glis glis (assembly GCA_004027185.1). Taxonomy (NCBI): domain Eukaryota; kingdom Metazoa; phylum Chordata; class Mammalia; order Rodentia; family Gliridae; genus Glis; species Glis glis. Next base: position 25,181 of record PVJS01022654.1, read on the forward strand.
GTTTTAGAAATATCTATTATGGTCCAGTGTGGTGGCGCAAGCTTCTCATCCCAGTACTTGGGAGGCTGAGACAGGAGGATCTGGGTTCACGGCCAGCCTCAGCTACTTAGTGAGGTCCTCCAGAACTTAGTGAGACCGTTTCAAAATAAAGAATAAAAAATAGGACTGGGGGTGTAGCATGGAGGTAGAATGCCCCTGGGTTCAATCCCCAGTACTGCAAAAAGAAAGAAAGAGAGAGAGAGAGAGACAGACAGACAGACAGACAGACAGAGGAAGGAAGGAAGGAAGGAAGGAAGGAAGGAAGGAAGGGAGGGAGGGAGGGAAGGGAAGGGAAGGGAAGGGAAGGGAAGGGAAGGGAAGGAAGAAAGAAAGAACTATTATGCACTCTCTCTCTGTTCAGTGTAGGTTGCGGGGTACCAGCACTGCCTGAGCCCCTCCCGCCTGCACCTTGGGACAGGCCCAATGGCAGAGGAATGATAAAGGCGCTACAGACCAGGCAGAGCCCAAGGACCCACTGGAAGAAAACCGAAGTGGCAGTTCTCTGCCTTCCCCTGGTCTAGGCGGGCCATACCAGACCTTAACCCCTGTGGGATTTATTAGGAACTTCTTTGGCTCTGGGCCAGAGACTGACTGACCAAAAGACATGGAACCACATCTTCTCATCCTCATCTGTCCTCTGAAGGACCAGCAGCTCAAGTGGGTGTCAGGGAGTGCGCTGCAGACACGTAACAGGGCTGCATGGGGAAGAGGTCCTAGGGGCTGTCCCCTCAATCCACCCTGGATGACACACAGTGACACACAGCTTTCCTCAGACAAGACAGAGGCCAGGGTGTGGCCTCCCATGGTAGGTGATCCACATTCTCCCTGAAACACTCAGGGAAACCATGTACTTGGTGCTCGAGGGCAAATCTGGTGGGAAATTGGCCATGCCGAGCAGGGCACACAGCAGACGTGGGGGAAAAGTATGCACCCACCACTGGCTATCATTCAAAGTGAAGGACAACAAAGAAACTACAAGTGGATGCTGAACTGGAGGTCACAAGGAGGAAAGCATGATATCCATCCCTGTGTGCATGTCCCAATTACTGTCTAGGGCTGCTGAATGTCACGCAGGAGAGGGAGCATGGGAACAAGGAGCCAGTGTCTGCAGGACTCGCAGGTCTCCCTCTGTGTTACCTGGAATGAATCAACAACCACTACAACTCGGGCTTCCCTGTGGGTCAATGCCCAGTGTGTGGCCAAATGCTCACCTTAAGGCTTGTACGAGGTTGAGATCAGCAAACTCGTGGAGTTCGACAAAAGCCTGAAGAACTTTGATATTAAACTCATCCCTAGGAAAGAGTGGAGGTAAGTGTCAAGGCTAGCGCATATTATCTCAATCACATCAAAAGAAAGGCATATCCTACAGTAGGTTTTTGCAGTTTTAATTCTGTATGACTACAAATTAAGATTTTCTTCAGTGTAAATTTGTTTTCAGGCTTAATACAAAAGAAACTTGATAGGCTATTAGGAGTATACATCACAATTAGTAAGAATCAGGGAGACCCCAAATGACAACTACCACAGCTAACTCTGAGCCCTCACATGCAAACTGTGAGGTCTGTCCAAAGCTTAGTATGCATCCTGCGACCTTCAAGATGGCCCCACAAGCTAGGACCCATTATCATTCCCATTTCACAGATGGGGGTTTTGAGGCTCAGAGAGGTAAAGCAACTTGTTCAAGGCCATAAACCATTAGGTTACACTGGGCTCAGAAAAGAAAGTTTAGAAAAGAAATAATACCATGTGCTAGCTTTTATAAACTAAACCAAAGGTGAAAATACAGGATAAGATGCGAAATTTATTTAAATGACAACAAAAAGTAAAATGATACAACAATGTACTTTACTGGATTTATTTTTTTATTTTTATTTTTATTTTTTTTGCGGTACCGGGGATTGAACGCGGGGGCGTTCTACCTCTGCGCTACGCCCCCGGCCCTATTTTTTTTATACTTTATTTTGAAACCAGGTCTCACGAAGTTGCGGAGGGCCTCACTAAGGATAGAGAGAGAGAGAGAGATAGAGAGAGAACTGAGGCTGGCCGCGAACCCGGATCCTCCGGTCTCCACCTCCCAAAGTACTGGGATTACAAGCGTGTACCACCACGCCCGGCCCTTTACTGGATTTTAAATCAAGGATACCCCATGGCTCTGGTCATGAGGTATGCTGAGGACACCCTGAGCAGCAAAGTGCTGGGGTTCCACTTGCCCCCATCACAGGCTACACAAAGGTGGATGGGTTTTGGAATTCATGCAGGCCAGAACTCTCCAATCAAACACTTGCACCTTACAGGGAACACCTGTGACTCACCCTCGTGGAGAGAGCAGACAAGGGCTGGCCTGAAAGCCAGAGTGTTCAGTCCCTGGTTAAGCTCATGGACCAGGTCAATGCTGTGGTCTGTGCTAGCCACAGCACTGGACAATGTAAGCAATGGCTGTGGCTGAGTGCCATCTGCTCACGGGGTACCTCTGCTCACCTGGTGGGTTGCAAGGTGAAAGGAAGGTGTATGTGCCCCAAATTCTCCCCATCCTTCTCTGGGATGTGCACATAGGAGGTGTGGCATACTGTCTCTAAGACTCCTGGGGTCCTGATGGTTCCTGACATTTCTGTGTCCACAGAAGGAGACACTGTTAGGGCCTTCCCATTAGAAGGCATGACCATGCAGTATCTGTCCTGGGAGACAGGAGGAAAGACTGGGGATGAAGCCCTGGATTGTCCAACACTGCCCCTGTCAGCTGATACCTGCTAAACTGGCAGGGCAGTACAGGGCACACTGGGGGCAGGTATTTGTGGGTGGGTGTGCTGCATGTATACACACTCATCTATTGCCAAGTGTGGGAGAAGTGGTAGCAGCAGCCAGGTTAGAGCCACAGCAAGAGGCAGGCCTGTGGCCACATCAGCTACCACCTCTTCAGGGGTCAGTCTTAGAGGCAACATTAAAGGCAAAATTCCACTGCCACAAAGGTGCCTCACTGTGAGCGTGGGTAATGTACCTGAGCTCCCTAGAGGCCTCAGTTGTAAACATCTCCACCTGGGAGTGAGCTGGCCCCATCTTAGATCATAAGCTGTTCAGTTTGAGCTGGTGTGAAGCACCTCAAGCCAGGCAAGGAATAAAGGCATAGTCTCACCATTCCCCTCGTCCCCACTCTGGGATGAAGTATCTAAGGCTCAGTCTTCACCTCCTCCTCTTCTCTATCCACACTCAACAAAGTAAGCGTCCCTAATCCAAAAATCCAAAATCTTTTTTTTTGTGGTACTGGGGATTGAACCCAGAGGCAGTCTACCGCCAAGCTACACCTCCAGCCCAATTTTATTTCTTATTTGGAAACAGGGTAGGTTGCTGAGAGCCTTGCTAAGCTGCCAAGGCTGTCTTCAAACCTGCAATCCTCCTGTCTCAGTCCCCCAAGTTTACAGGCATGCGCCATCACACCTGGCTAAAATCCATTATTTTTGAGTGTCAATGTTGGCACTCCAAAAGTTTCAGATTTCAGAGCATTTAGGATTAGGAATGATCAACTGGTAAGATTCCGTATATATTCTAGATATGTCCTTATCAGATTTATATATGACTTGCAAATATTTTCTCCTACTTAGGGAGATTGTCATTTCACTTTCTCAATGATGTCATCTGAAACACAAAAGTATTTAATTTTGATAATGTCAAGTTTACCTATTTTTTTCTTTTGTTTGTACTTTTAGTGTCAGATCTAAGAAACTGTGGCATAATTCAAGATCAAGAAGATTTACCCATGTGTTTCACAGTTTTACTTCTTACATTTAAGTCTTTGATCCATTTTAATTTTGTATTTGGTGAAGGACACAATACTATTCTTTTGCATGTGGATATCCAGCTGTCCCAGAACCATTTGTTGTCCCAGAAAAGATTATTCTTCCCTCATTGAACTGTCTTGGAACATTTGTGGAAAATCATTTGACAGAAAATATGAGGTTTTACTTCCTGAGTCTAAAGTCTATTCTTTATCTTCTGTATGTCTATCCTTATGTCAGTACCACATTGTCTTGATTAGTGTAGCTTTAGTCTATTTTGAATTGGGAAGTTAGTTCTCCAAGTTTGTTTTTTTTTCAAGACTATAGCTATTCTGGGTTCCTTAAAGTTCCATATGAATTTTAGGATAAGCCTGCCAACTTCTTCAAAGAAGTCAGCTGGGATTTTGATAGGGAGTACATTAAATCTGTAGATGAATATGGAGAGTACTGTCATCTTATAATATTAAGTTTTCTGACCCATGAACATGGGATGTCTTTCTATTTATTTGGCTCTTTATTTTGTTCAACAATGTTTTAATTTTGTAAGCAAAATTTTTGTACTTCTCGTTAAATGTATTCCTAAATATTTTATTCTTTTTAATGCTATTATAAGTAAATCAGTTTTCTTAATACCCTTTTCAGTTTGCTTATTGCTAATGTATATAAATACAACTCAGTGGGGCATGGTGGCACATGTCTGTAATCCTAGCTGCTCAGGAGACTGAGGCAAGAGGATTGCAAGTTGCCTGGGCAACTTAGCAAGATTCTATCTCACAATAAAAATAAAAAATAATGCTGGGCGTGGTGGTGCATGTCTATAATCCCAGTACTTGGGAGGCTGAGACAGGAGGATCTCAGGATCAAGACTAGCCTCAGCAACTTAGACTCTCAGCAACCTATCAAGACCCTGTTTCCAAACAAAAAATAAAAAAGGGCTGGTGGTGTAGCCAGAGGTAGAATGCCTCCAGGTTCAATCCTCAGTACCACAAAAAGTAAAATAAAATAAAATAAACAAAAAGGGCTGGGAGTGTAGTTCAGTGACCCTGGATTCAATCTCAGTACTGCAAATAAATAAATAATTGAGTTTTGTATACTGATCTTATATCCTGAAATCTCTGTGTGTGGGTGTGTGTTTGGTACTGGGGACTAAACCCAGTGGCGTTCTGCCTCTTAGCTATACCCCCACCCCAGTCCTATTTTATTTTATTTTATTTTATTTATTTATTTTATTTTATTTATTTTATTTTATTTTATTTTATTATTTTATTTTATTATTTTATTTTATTTTATTTATTTTATTTTATTTTATTTTATTTATTTTATTTTATTTATTTTATTTTATTTTTT